>JAUJYZ010001344.1:0-20766 GCA_033675265.1 Actinostola sp. cb2023 | reverse complement strand
GAACGGCCTTACGGCTCCTTTTTGTGGGATCCAAACCCAACACTCCAGTAGGAGTGTCGACTGCGTACTAAGGTCTCCCAACGACCCCAAGACTGGGGGTCAATTGGATGTGATGAAGACCATCGGAACTTTTTTCAACGTCAAGGGGACTTACAGTCACCCTCTTAAATCCCTGCAAAATTTAGAAGAGCAGATCGGACAACATTTTAAAAGACCCAGTGTTCTCCAGAGGTGAAAGTGAAAAATATACTTCACTGTTAATCGTACCTCGCTCGAACAACAACTTCAAACAGTGTGTGTGGTCAGGACCAAGGCAAGAAGCAGTCCACCACCGTGGCTGATGAAAGTTATCTGCCGGCTTTTACAACACAGAACATTGTTCCTTCAACAAGTCTAAATCATGATAGGGTTTTGTTACATCTAAACCGTCCAGTTACAACGCCTCCACCTATAAAATAGACCCATTACTCGAGGACACAACGTCGTTGAATGGTGCTTCTACTCAATAAGAAAACAATTAGACATGGGGCAACCAACCTCTTGTTCAACACACCAAACACTCCATTGCCACCCCATACTTCCACACACCCCCCCACAAGTAAGAAAAACCATCAACGTGGATACCTTCGGCTGCCCATAATACGACGATGTAGTGACACTCCTCGACGTTCAGAACGATTAAGAACCGTGATTAAATCAATACTAACTGGCAGAAGATTAAGAAAACTCAATGGAACTTCAAACTTTCATTTTGTTGTTTGTTTGAAGTTTAAAGGTCTTAGAAGTCAATAAAAAGCAGTTTGAAACTACGCTGTGGTCATGGTGATATAATTATAAAGGAACTGTTGTGATTTTATAATGCTAAGTTGTAAAGAAAAACACATTCTAAAAAGACTCGCGTGTTTGGGACTCTAGTTAATTATTGTTCTGATACTTAGACGAATTTTAATATGGTAAAACAGGTGACCACATGTGATACAACAATAGATCACTTATCTAGGAGCGTGGCCTCCATGTTAAACTAAGTTTGTACATGTTATCCTGAAGAATGGTGTTTGAACCTCGACATAAAAACATTAGGTTGAAGATACTTTAAAAGTGAAGCAATAGACCAGCGTTACATAACGTGATAAAAAATATTTTTCATACTGTGGATAGAGGTGAATGGGTAGTAGAGGCTTAGGTTAAGGTTCTCAAAAATTGATGTTTATATTTAGTTTATGTTGTTTGTGCCGACGTCATGTTTGTGTCACGAAGCTGACTCACGGAAACATGAGGGACTACTGGGAAAATAAAAAAACGTCAGCGCGAAAAATGTCGTTCTAAAAAATAACCGTCGAGTGCATAAAATCATTAGGCCGGTGCGCATAACAGCTAGGATACGTTTCAAAATAACTCCAGAGGTGCTCCGGGCTGCTCCGGGCTGCTCCGGGCTGCACGGGACGGCCCAGACGTCCAGAACTCGGATGGTACGGATGGCACCGGTGTGCACCCCCCCGTGTGTGCGCCCGTGATGTAGAACCGTGCACTTCACTTCAATACTCACGAGTAGAGAAAGTTGAAGATTTTCAACAAATGGCAAACCGGTGTTTTGCCGAACCTAAAATAAAAACAAACAGAATGTTATATCATTATCAATCTAGTGGTTGCTCCTATGATTAATAAAATTAATAATAATTCCAAGAAATAGAGTAATACATGGCTGAGAGCCAACTTGGCAGGAGCCTTGTTGGCTATCATGCAGCTCATGTATGATTCCATTTCGTCATGGAATATTATTGTCAAAATATATACCGGTACACCACATGTCATTGTAACACAACAAAGGCTGTTCCTTTCCCAAGAAACAACAAGTTAGTCCTGAAACAATACGTCAGCTTTAAACCATCCAAATTAAAGCGTGCATCATTTCAATGATAAATGAATATGTTGTTATAATTACCTATATGGACCACACATTGAACGCACAAAGATATTTAAGTAATTTAAAATATATTCCTCCTTTATTTTATTCAAGTATCTACACAAACAAATTAATGTTAACTAAATGTATGTCTTTATCAAATCAAATATATAACCTAGCAGTTTTCATTGGGTCCATGTATAGTTCCAAAAACTATCTGAATTTGTATATTATTATGTACATGTAGGGCGAGGCGTTCCAAATTATATAGGACCAGCCTGTAAATATGTTCAAGTCTTGTAAACAGTTAACAATAAGTACTGTATAACAATAACACCCTTGCAAGATAACATGAAAAAAACATTTCTCAAATGATCATGTACAAATCAGAAAAGTATAAAAATATCAGACGTTTTGTTTTTTACAAAAAAAAACACCAAACTATTACAGGTATATTTAAAATTAATGAATAGTACATAGATCGACACAAAAAATGTCTACCTTCGGAATGTTGTGTCACAAATACACATACTGATAGAAGTCTTGTATGTGTCCCGCATCAACTCAACTTCTTTGAAGTGGTTTATTTGGGTACCCAAACCACTTGTTGTCCTAGCCGTACGTATCTCGGGAAATGTGTAAAATACGCATCGTTTATGTATTAGTGTTTCTAGATTCTCAAGGGAAATCGAAAACAATCAGCTCATCTACCAGAAACAGCGTTAGCGTTTTAGTGTTGGACGAGTTCATTGTCATGTCATTTAAGTTTTTAAAAATGTGACAACGGATCAATAAAGCTACCTAGACATTTTAAAAATACGCTATGGTAAAAACATATCACGACTATCTTATTGCCTTTCAGGTGTTTCAGGTTAACATTCGCCTTTTTGATGTCATATAAGCCTACAATATATCCGCATTCAGTGTTACAAAATCATTACAACGGAATGTTTAATATGTTTGTTACCTGTGGTTGAAGGCACCTGGTTACAATGTGAGGCGCGGTTACAATAGCAATAAACAAAATGTCAGACCTCATGCGACGATATTGACAAACCTCGTCCCAAGGGCCCTCTCTTTTCGCTATTTTCAAAAAATGGCGGACGCTCGATGAGAAGACCGGGTTTGAACGGCTGAACTAAAACTCATTTTGATTGGATAACACAACAAGCCTTCTAATTAGGTCTCTTATCGAAGGTTGCCTAAATATCGCATAAATTAAAATTCGAATTATCTAGTTTTCAACGATAGTCTTCTTAGATCTCAAATGTCTCGAATAGGAAAGACGCGAAGCGCTGCAAGTTGTGTGAGTGTTATCGAAGCATGGAAATGTCCTTTAGGAACATGAAAAAGTCCACCGATCCAGATCGTCCTTACCGTTAAAGCAAGGGTATAAATCGAACAAGACTAACGACGGCCGGTTTCACGGGCCAAATGATATATTATATTTATATTGCGTTCGGTTACATAATGTGCTAGTGCTTTTGACTCTTGAGTTTTGCAGTATGTGACACGTCACATGTTTTGTACTTAGCAGTTTATAGAGAACCGTTTAGAGATGGCCGCGGGGTAGAGACGAACGGTGGTCAATGGTATAGTTACAAATAGCAGCCACTTGTTTACAGCGAAATAAACTGTCGATCTGGACCTGTTCAAGTTGTTCATGTGTCTCATAATACACTTCCGGAAACCCTGCTTTTTCATCATCGGCCCGAATAGAGCTCAAGGCTTCAGAAAGTGATTTATTTATTATTTGAGGGCCAAACCAAATCGCAACATCAACGAAAGTATTTTCTTCAGTAAATCTCTTCACAAGGCCCTTTCGATTACTTTCGACCATTGGGAAAATGGCACGCCTGGGTACGAACCTCCAAGAATCTGGAAGGGACACGGGACCAGCCGTCACCAGGGTCTTCTCTCGAAGCGTCCGCCATTTTGAAGAATAGCGGAGAAGAGAGGGGCCCTGGTGGGACGAGGTTGCGATTGATATAGTGAACCGATATAGTAGGAAGATATAAGGAGTCAACGATGAGCTTTGGACGGAATAATATAGCGTTATATATGCATGGATATCTAGGAAAGGCAAAATACAATACCATCCTTTTACAAAATATGTTAGTAATTATGTTTATAAAATTCATGTTCAGTATAAACATTAAAGCTTTACGTACATGTAAGTTTACACCTTACTGTAATTTACTAATTAAATTAATATCGACGCTAAAAAACACATTTTACTTCCAAGCTAGATTAAGCTATAGCAAAACATTCTATAAATTAATATATAACTCTCAGTTTGTTTAGAAATTACCAAGCGTTTGGTGGTGGTTGAAAGATTAAGATTGAAGATCTTGTTACGCTCGGCACAGAGTACGAACGACTCAATCTCGGCACTTCGAAATTGTAAATAAGACCACAGGAAAACACAAATCCATGAACTATGAGTTTGAATTTCACCGCATATAAGGAGTCCTTCACATTCTTTGAAACAGAAGTATCACACATAAAACTACCAGGCTGCTAAGTTCTTGTAAAATGGCCGATCAAAACGGCGAAAATTGTTTATATTTGCGCGCGCTTGAAACGGTTTCTTGAAACGGCTTTATCTTGGTTTTGTTTCGGATGTTTTTTCGACTTTGTTATGTAAAAGTGAAATTTCGCAAGCGGTTTTCCCATATTGTACTGTATCTTATTGTACAGTTTCACGCCACAACATGTTCAAAAATCAAGTGGGACCACAGGTAGCCCAAGCTCTACTCATGGTAGGCTTGGCCAATCAGAGTGTATGGAAATCCTAAAAACACAATTTATCTGAAAATTTTGAAGAAAAAGTTTACTAAAACAATCACAGTGTGTTTTACTAATTATTTCGTCACATATTTTCAGTATTTTGGGTATTTGTTTTCCAAAATATGAGAAGGGATATTGGCTTTGCCAGTTTGCATCTTTGTTTAGTCATGGACCAATATCAAATACGATCAGGCATTGTTGATTTCAACAGCCAATTAAATTGCGCAAAAATTTTTCAGTGTTCCAGAGCCACCGGTCACAAAACCAAATGAAGAGAGGGCTCTGCGGGTACGAGAATGACGAAAAAATTTTCGTAGAAAGCTGGAGAAGTGGTCGGGTACGAGAACTGCAATTAATAATATTCTTGGGAAACAAAAATTGCACTGCAGTGCAAATTGATTTTAAACACTCCACTGCTCTTAGCCAATCAGAATGGAGCATTTTTCATGAATATTATTAGCTGGTTACAAACTCGGTGGGACACACGCTGCAATCAAATATGCCAGCATTGTTTGACGAGTGATCGATTGCTCTCGTCGCTCGTGCTTTAAATAATATGCTCTACTCGTGCCTAACTTGTTCTTTTTCGAATGACTTTCTTGAATAAAATAGTTTCTTTCTTGCTAATTCTAGTATCTCTAGTTTTCTGTTGTCTTGTGTGTCATAATGATTTCTATATAACACCAGATCTGTTCACAAGCCGTGTTGGGTGTTCAAGATGGTAGCATTCCAGAAAAAACACATTACAGCTTCTGGTCAATATGAATCTTATTGTCGCCCTTATTTCGCTCGGCTGCATCGGCAGAGACAAAGTTTATCGACCAGTTCATGGTGTAGCCAAGATACAAACAAGATTGGAGAATTTGCACAGCGTAAATCTTGGATCCAATCAAGGGACTGTGACTAAGTTGGCCAACACAAGGAAGAAAACCAAAACGCAGATTAAAAAGGTTATACTGAAGTTTGAAACCATGTACACCCTGTCCTACAGTAACGACCCAGCCCACTTAAGGATCAGATTACGTTGGTATGGATGGACAGTTGCATCCAAGGTACAAATTTTACACTTTAGCGCTCGTAAGAGTACCCAGTTTATTGGTCCCTTAGTTGTCGTTGGATGCAGGGGGGGGGGGGGTGGAGGACGGGGGGATCTACTAGCCACTCATAATAAAGGTATGTACTCCGAACTGAACCAGCAGAGAAACTGAAAACACAGGGACAGGCTTCAAAGGTAGGTCAGCACTCTCACAATCCCCCATCCCTACATTGAATACCCTCCCTCCGCATCATGGATGTGATTGTACATATAATTTATACTTATTTCTGTGACAGCGTTTCATTGTTAAACCCTGATAACGATTCAGTGGTGACAAATGAGCTGCCGCTACCAATCACGGATCAATATATCAGAGTGAGTTGCGTATCGGTGGGAACCAGCACATTCCATGAAGCTTGAAGCTGTACGGATGTTAGTGAGGTGAATGAATTTAATCCCACAAAAACTTGGGTATATTGACTGTACTAAGGCCTTAGTTCAGACGTTCTCATTCAAAACCAATAGATAAATGATCATGCGAAGGCGGCTCTTTTTGAAGTAAGTAAGAACGGGCTCTTAGGAAAAGTATGGCGATTTGAACTGGGTCTTAGTGACTTCATAGCAAGATTATATACACAACATAAACCTGCACGTGTAGTAGATTGACGCACTGGTAGGTGACGTGATATGGTTTAAAAGGAGTTATGTAAACACGCCAAATGAGACACTGATAGTATAATTGCGTTCAAATTCAGGATAAAAATGAGCGGAAATACAATATAACTCGTAAGGTTAAAGTGAGCTGACATACTCGTAAATCGGATACAGAATCGTCCTCATTTGGCATTCTACTTTAACCCTTGGATTTTCCAGGCCCAAACGTTTGGATTCCGATAAGTAGGCTCGCCATTGTGGACTGCCGTTCAACGTTCACCCCAAAAAATTTTGGGTTGGGGGGGGTTTGGGGGGTATCTATTACTTTTATATTATTACTATATATATTATTATTAGTAGGAGTAGTAGAGTAGTAGTAGAGCCGTAGTAGGAGTAGTAGTAGTAGTAGTAGTAGTAGGCTTTCTATTAGTAGAGTAGTAGTATAAGAGGTAATTACTTTTCAACTGCACTGCTCTAGGCCAATCAGAATCGAGTATTTTTTTCATGTATATATATATATTAATTCTTATTAATTAATCCCACAACTAACCTTGGTTTTACATGAACTGACTAATTGCGTTCAGATACCAGTCCGATTCAGAAAACGCTTGTCGGTGACCGGCCTCTCGACACACGCGACTAGATCGAACAGGGAGTAGGGACAAATACTACGGGGATAATAATAAGAAATCACCGAAGCGAGGTTAGCTGCATAGTGGATTAGCATAGACTCGAGCTTACAGGTGAAACAATCGAGGTGAAGAACCTACGCTGGCGAGTGGTTGGAGTTCCACAGTAGAGATAGAAAAACCTCTTGTTCGTCTCCCGGCACTCAAAGAAACCCATTGGGAAGTGACTGTTTGTAGCTGGCAACAGTTTTTAAGGGCAGCGTTTAAAAATATTTTATTTTAAACAACTGAACGTTCGCAAAGCACGGCACGTCCTTGACGGAAAAGTGAGTCATATCGACTCTTATTATCCTTCGTAAAAACACGAAGGCATACATTCATCGAAATTACTCGCCAATATGATGAGAAATTAAATTTCCAGCACGAAATAATTTATTTGATCAGTGTATTTCTACCCATAAATCCCGTTCGGTCCAGTTCGCGTAGTCGCGAGGAACGGTCACCGACAACTTTCTGAATCGGAGATATACCAACCCATGAACCATACAGTACATATCGTGCAATTTGATTGGTTCTCGACTAGGGCTGTTTTGACTATTCTACGACATGATAATTGGGAATTCATTAGGGGTCGGGTATACTGGGTTCGTATTCTTATCTGGGTGGGACGTGGTGTATTGTATTTTAAAGGGGATTCGCTGTCATTGTACAAACACCTGCCTTATGGGCGCGAATCTTGAACAAAAATTTCATTAGACGGAGTCCAAGTTGTCTATCTCAGTCATAGACAACGAGGCGCGAGTACTAGTGAAATTGTCGGCTTAGTTATAGTACCAAATGTATAGCTTGTTTTACTAGATTTCCATGCAGGAGATAAGTCGACGGAAGAATATTCATTGGGAAAATATAAACAAAACAAAGATGCTCCAGGTCGGTTGTTAGGTGAAAAAACTTTTCAAATAAAATCCAAAATTATTATTCATAATCTAAATACAAACACCCCCTCCAAATCAAAATAACAAAATACCGTACAAGTCCGATCTTTGCTTCAAGGCAAAATGCACAAACAATGGTTACCAGGTGATCCTCAGGTCATGTTCTATCACACAATAGATGACTGATATAGTTGCGGTAGCCAATCTACAATGCAGAGGATATGTGATTAGACCACTAGGTTGGTTGCGGTAGCCAATAACAATGGCAGGATATGTGATAGAGCCACTAGTTGGTTGCGTTATCCAATCACCAACGCAGGATATGTGATAGGACCACTAGTTGGTTTTGCCGTTAGCCCAATCACAAGGCAGGATATTGATAGACCACACTAGTTGGTGCGTAGACAATCACCAATGCAGTATATGATGATAGAACACTAGTTGGGTTGCGCTAGCCAATCACAATGCAAGGATATGTGATAGACACTAATTGGTTGCGTAGCCAATCACAATGCGGATATGGTGGATAGACCACTAGTTGGTTTGCGCAGCCCAATCACAATGCAGAGGATATGTGATAGACATCATTGGTTTAACAATCAACGTATACTAACCCCCCAAAAAAAACCTTCTTTTAGTATATATTGAACAACACATTTAGAGCATTGACAATCTCATGTTTGCGGTTGTCCTTAGTTGGTATTGCAGTCATTCTAAAAAGGTTGTCCATGATGAAAAAGACCAATACTACACAAAACGTCACGTGATTTCACTATGTATCAATTCAAATGTCAGTTTGAGATTTGCAAAAGTACACGCAAATGGAGAGAAACTGGCGGTAATGCCGCTGGTATCAACTCGCAGTTCCGTGCGCGCAGAAATTTGAAAACATAATGAATCACGTGACTTTATTGTAGTATTGTAGTCTTTTCGTCTGGACAACCTTGTTGAGAAATGACCTCATGAATGAAGAATATACCTTATTTAAACAGGGTTGTCCCTTCAGGTGATATCAATACACTGTTTATAACATGTTACTTATACAAGACTTATGCACAACTTCACTGGCAGTAGATGTGCATGCGTATCATTTAACAATACAACACGTCAGACAAGGAACACATAGGAACACACTCCTTCAGAGAAAAGGTATTATAGCAATGACACAGGGAATACCAAAGAGAGAAGGGAAATCATGACGTCATGGCGGCCAGTTGGTGCCCGATAAACTAAGCATTTCCCAGCTTGTTTGCACTGTATCTTTGTACTTTATATTCCCAGGGATATTGATCACATGCAAAACCAGCGATTACGGAAGGCTGGAGCGTTTGTATTCTTTTATATTCATATTTTATTTGGTTTAATAATTATGAATCAGTCGAACATTCTGTAATAAGCGACCACCCAAAATGTCAAGCTTTGGGTGCCTTACGAGAGGTTTCCAACTATAAATGATTTGACTTGGGGGCATGAACTTTCGGTATTTTGTCAAAAACTGGTTCGCTTAGGAGAAACGTGGGTCGCTTACGAGAGTGGGTCGCAAACGGGAGGTTCAACTGTATATTCGTTTGTACTTATATACCCAGGAATTGGATCGCATGCAAACCAGCGATTACGGAAGGCTGGAGCGTTTGTCTCGTTTGTATTCTTTTATTATTCTTTGTATTCATATTTTATTTGGTTGAATATTATAATAATTCTGAATCAATAAACAGCGATTAGCAAAAAATTATGTAAACCCTAATATCGTCGATATATTCTCGGCTTTTCACCTACGTCATTGAAACTTTTCCATGACTTATATAGAAACAAAACCTCCATAGGCCGAAAGAGCAGCCAAAACACATATCTCAACCGAAGGCTTAGTTAAAAGAAGTTTTAGATACGAAGATATGAGCGATTGCTTATGCTCATAATTTAGTTAAAAGGTATGGGTCCGCCATCTTGGTGTCCAATCGAGGGACACCAAACATTGGCGGCCAAGTCACGAAAGGACTGAAAATCATGTTTATATTGCAAACATTTCAATTTGTAAAAACATCCTATGTTCATCAAAATAAAGTTACCGATCATACTACTAAGTTAAAATCGTTATTTCAAAACGAATCTTTCCTATTTCTACGGCTTTGAAATGCGCCGTGACAGTATTGCTGGACATAATTTGACTCGCAATAAATCGAAAACAAAACATTAAATTACCAAATATATTTTGGTAAGACTTTTCTTATAACGACATAAACAAGATATCCAACAAACAGTTTTGTGTAGGTGAATAGTTTGGATTTTAGCTTTTTGATGACGTCACGTGAAAACCGAGAATAGTGATTTGCATAGTCCTAATTCTTTGATTTTTAGCTATTATTAAGCCTGAATGTAAACCCAATTAACATTTGTAGTATGTATGTGAAAAAAAAAAACATGTGAAAAATTGGAACTTTAGAGGGACAGTACGTTATTTATCAATTTTATGATGAAAATTACCGACAATGCTCCCGATATATTGATATATGGATATATTTTGCTTTTACATAATTTTTTGCAAATCGCTGTACACCCTATTCCAATATCGTTGTCCGGGCCAAAAGCAAGGAGCTGACGACCGCAAAGGACTTTGGGAATCTCCTCATTAATTAAATATACCATGGTACTTGAAGTAAGTTATCCCATACGAGCGTTGAATAGCAATCATGTGGAATCATTCGGCCATTTGAAAATGCATGTTGTTAAAAATGTCTACGGATGAATAAAATGAAAAATCAAGGAGAAGTCACAATGTCCTTTGCGGTCATCAGCTTCATGCTTGTTGCTTTCGCGGACGACATTCCATGGGCATTCCATTCTTTTACATCCATGGGCATCCGATCCATGGGCAAGATCGAGGACCACAACGAGTGTACGCTCACCATATTAAGCGGCGAACAAACCTCTGTACTTCAGGCTTCCAAGTTCGATAAACAAGCAGCATTTTCCATGTAAAAAAAATATACATCCAATCCAATTAATACATTAATTGAAATCGGTTCGGGAATTATTCTAAAACTTCAGCTAAAAATTCGTAATTTATATAGGACAACTGTTTACATTCTTTACCCCAGTTCAAAACCTTTGGGATATACGAGTTTTTGTTCCAAAACATTCCATCTCAAAGCTCTATTGAAATCGAAAATACAAAGACTGGATCTAGCTAGGCCTTTTTTTCGAATTTTCTATTGCCTCATCGCATCTCAAATGCAGCATTGAGTTTAAATATACTTAGTGATCAAAATAAATCATTTTTCTAATCAATTTGCTCAGTGGATAATCTATAAATATGTGTTAGAAAAAACCTAAGTGTTCACGGTTCGAGTGTCCACACTGTAGGCTACGTGTACAGTAATGCGTTTTCGAATTTCTACGTTATCTTCACGAAAACGTAAACGCATGCAGATAAGACGTTTTGCGACCACACTATCTTTTTAAACCGCTTTCGACTGTCCGCACTGGGGGCTGAAGAATGATTTTCATACTAATTAATTATTCATGAGGTAACCAGCCAATCAAATGCGCAAAATAATGCCACGTGATGTACCTTGAAAGTACGGAAAGTACTGGTGAGAGTAACTGGAAATCTTTTTCTCCAGTTACTGGAAAAATTTCCAGTTACTCTCCCCAGTACTTATCATGAGGGACGATTAGAACTGATTGTCTCTCATGACTGTACATGAGTTCGGGACCTTGGACAGAGTAGAGGCTTTAATCTGAAAGCAGGCTCCAGCAATAGATGTACATGATTAGTCTGTAATCTAACGTACGACACCATGGCTTACCGATAGTGTCGTGGTTATTCTCATTAATTCTACGTCCAACCAAACGAGATTCTCTGAAAATCATTTCAACAGAAGGATTCAGTAAGTCGCATGTGCCCGTGGGGGGAGGGTTACTTTGACTCTAAAAAAATGCACACCCTATCTCAGACGTAAACCTGGAAACTATAGCCTATTCTGGAACAAAAAACAGATTACCTGTATCCTAGTTAAATATTAAATCTAGCATTACTTACTAGGAATTAAACAGTGAGAACGTTCAAGTTACGATTTAGATCGATATTTACACTGGTTCCCTGGCAAAATCATACCCTAGCTATCCCAGATCAAATGGACAAGATATATACCCCATACCCTAGCTATACCCGGCGTAGTCAATCGAACAAAACCGAACAAAAAATCAATCGAATCCAATCGAACCCAATCGTTCGATTGTTTTAGGATTGGTTCGACCATCGCCGACAGAATCGAACCGGAACTTTTGGGAGAATTCGATTACCGAACACAATCGAACCAATCGAACTCACCGAATCAATCGGATTAGTTCGATTTTGCTTGGTGAAAATATATATAACGCCATAAAAAGCACTGCAGCCTAACTGAATCGGAAGATTTCTGCCAATAACCATGTAAACCTAAAGAACGCAATAAATTTAATTTAAACACATCAAGGAAAAAAGTAAACAGAAACACTAAAATAATATCAACAACAGTAATTCAAATCAACCAGTGCCTTTACAACAGAGAGTTGGGATATTCTTATACTGGGTCTACTACCTTATTAAAGTTATCAACCAGTGCCTTTACAATGCAGAGAGTTGGGATATTCTTATACTGGGTCTACTACCTTATTTAAAGTTATCAAAAAAATCCAGTGCCTTTACAACAGAGAGTTGGGATATTCTTATACTGGGTCTACTACCTTATTAAAGTTATCAACCAGTGCCTTTACAACATAGAGTTGGGATATTCTTATACTGGGCCTACTACCTTTTTAAAGTTATCAACCAGTGCCTTTACAACAGAGAGTTGGGAATATATCTTATACTGGTGTCTACTACCTTATTAAAGTTATCAACCAGTGCCTTTACAACAGAGAGTTGGCATATTCTTATACTGGACCTACTACCTTATTATTAATCAACAACAGTTATCAACCAGTGCCTTTACAATGCAGAGAGTTGGGATATTCTTATACTGGGTCTACTACCTTATTAAAGTTATCAACCAGTGCCTTTACAACAGAGAGTTGGGATATTCTTATACTGGGTCTACTACCTTATTAAAGTTATCAACCAGTGCCTTTACAACAGAGAGTTGGGATATTCTTATACTGGACCTACTACCTTATTAAAGTTATCAACCAGTGCCTTTACAACAGAGAGTTGGGATATTCTTATACTGGGCCTACTACCTTATTAAAGTTATCAACCAGTGCCTTTACAACAGAGAGTTGGGATATTCTTATACTGGGTCTACTACCTTATTAAAGTTATCAACCAGTGCCTTTACAACAGAGAGTTGGGATATTCTTATACTGGGCCTACTACCTTATTAAAGTTATCAACCAGTGCCTTTACAACATAGAGTTGGGATATTCTTATACTGGGTCTACTACCTTATTAAAGTTATCAACCAGTGCCTTTACAATGCAGAGAGTTGGGATATTCTTATACTGGGTCTACTACCTTATTAAAGTTATCAACCAGTGCCTTTACAACATAGAGTTGGGATATTCTTATACTGGGTCTACTACCTTATTAAAGTTATCAACCAGTGCCTTTACAACAGAGAGTTGGGATATTCTTATACTGGGTCTACTACCTTATTAAAGTTATCAACCAGTGCCTTTACAACATAGAGTTGGGATATTCTTACACTGGGTCTACTACCTTATTAAAGTTATCAACCAGTGCCTTTACAATGCAGAGAGTTGGGATATTCTTATACTGGGTCTACTACCTTATTAAAGTTATCAACCAGTGCCTTTACAACAGAGAGTTGGGATATTCTTATACTGGGTCTACTACCTTATTAAAGTTATCAACCAGTGCCTTTACAACAGAGAGTTGGGATATTCTTATACTGGGTCTACTACCTTATTAAAGTTATCAACCAGTGCCTTTACAACAGAGAGTTGGGATATTCTTATACTGGTTCTACTACCTTATTAAAGTTATCAACCAGTGCCTTTACAATGCAGAGAGTTGGGATATTCTTATACTGGGTCTACTACCTTATTAAAGTTATCAACCAGTGCCTTTACAACATAGAGTTGGGATATTCTTATACTGGGTCTACTACCTTATTAAAGTTATCAACCAGTGCCTTTAGAACAGAGAGTTGGGATATTCTTATACTGGGTCTACTACCTTATTAAAGTTATCAACCAGTGCCTTTAGAACAGAGAGTTGGGATATTCTTATACTGGGTCTACTACCTTATTAAAGTTATCAACCAGTGCCTTTACAATGCAGAGAGTTGGGATATTCTTATACTGGGTCTACTACCTTATTAAAGTTATCAACCAGTGCCTTTACAACAGAGAGTTGGGATATTCTTATACTGGGTCTACTACCTTATTAAAGTTATCAACCAGTGCCTTTACAATGCAGAGAGTTGGGATATTCTTATACTGGGCCTACTACCTTATTAAAGTTATCAACCAGTGCCTTTACAACAGAGAGTTGGGATATTCTTATACTGGGTCTACTACCTTATTAAATTATCAACCAGTGCCTTTACAACAGAGAGTTGGGATATTCTTATACTGGGCCTACTACCTTATTAAAGTTATCAACCAGTGCCTTTACAACATAGAGTTGGGATATTCTTATACTGGGTCTACTACCTTATTAAAGTTATCAACCAGTGCCTTTACAACATAGAGTTGGGATATTCTTATACTGGGTCTACTACCTTATTAAAGTTATCAACCAGTGCCTTTACAACATAGAGTTAGGATATTCTTATACTGGGTCTACTACCTTATTAAAGTTATCGCACTTGAAACTACACTTCGGGGACTTTGAGATGAAAAAAAAATGACCACAGTAGTTTGACGCGAGGAAAGATGTTCAGTCAGTTCGATTATGTTCGATTAAAGAAACGGTCGATTATCGAACGTTCGATTGTGTTCGATTGGCAAATGTTTTGGGAGAATTCGATTATGTTCGATTCCCGAACCCAATTCAAACCAGTCGAATGATTGGATTCGATTGGATTCGATTACCGAACGTTTGATTGATTATACGCCAGGCCTATACCATTACACACACGCCCTTTAAGGCCCGTGCAAACGGTGCCAACATGTTGGCACAACATTGCCCAACATTGTTGGGCCCAACATGTTGGCACCGTTTGCACACCCTGTTGGGCAATGTTGCGTGCTGTGCCAACACGTGCCAACATGTTGGGTGAAGTTTGAATCCAGTCAAACTTTTGACCCAACATCGGCCAACATTTCTATTGTTCTCGTGATCGATGAAGCATGTCACAACATGTTGGCACCGTTTGCACGCTTTGCACAACATTGTTGGGCTCGCGCGTGCGCCCTGAATTGTTCATTCGACGGTATCCATGGAGATTTGGTCTTGTTTCGTGCCAGATCAATATTTGAATAACAATAGGTGCCTCGATGTAGCATGTCTAACAATAGTTCCTATTGTTATAAAATAGTTCACATTGTTATTCAAATATTGCGTGCTATCTTGTGCTTTTGCTGTTTTCCGAAACTAATACAGTGTTTTTTTTACGTCCGTCTTTTTATCTCTTCGATATGGAGCCGGGCGAGGAAAACTCGGACGTTCAAGTAGAGGTTCAAGTAAACGCTACTCTCTGTCATCAAGTTCATCCAGCAGAATAGCAACTGTATTGCACTTCCGTGTTTTCCTTCGTTTATAGTACTCGTCCAGCTCCATTCTTATCGAAGCAATAAAATGGCGGACGTAAATAACACTGTAGCGGTAGTTTCGCAAAGAGTTATGATATCGCAGTACTCTGGGATCGATATTCACCCAACATGTTGGCACGTGTTGGCACAGCACGCAACATTGCCCAACAGGGTGTTCAAACGGTGCCAACATGTTGGCACCGTTTGCACGGGCCTTTAGAGAAACGTTTTCGTATGAGTGGGAAAACTAATGTACGGAGTTACGGTCACGGTACGGAATCGAAGACATCTATTCAACCAATCACAGCGCGCAAAATCATTGTTCAACCAATCAGAATGCTTGGACACGGCGCGGTCATGGCACGGCACGAACTGTACCGTAACTATACTTCCCACTCATACGAAAACGACTCTATAAGGTGTACAAGTCCCACCCCTAATTAATAACCGGGAATTCGAAGAAACCTTGAAAAAAAACTCTCTTCAAACCTTGAAAATATATTCTTTGGAAATGTCCAAAACCTCATTTCCAAGGTTTGAAGCTCGCGCGTTTTCTTTTCAAGGTAACCGGGCTGCATATCATTGTGTGTCGTCTACAAGTTTGCTTTGGAACTATACCTTCTGACACGAGGGGGAAAGTTGTATGGTCCACAGCTGTTGTTAGAACCAGTGACAATCTGTAACACTCAGATCAAACAAGAACATCATCAGATCTACAATATATACAAACGGTGTACAGAGAATCGAGCACATGCATCGAGCTCATGACTACAATCAGTACACAAGAAGCTCTATTTAAGCGTTCTCTCGGGCTTCCTTAAAAACAACGAACTTTGAAAATGTGAAACCTAAAAGCTTATTTCTATCGTCATACTGTCAAAAGTAGTTTTAATTAGACTATTTCTGCACAATTTGATGAACATTTAACTGTAAAAACAATTTCCACAGTCGACAATACCAGCTAGTAAAATCGATGATTGACCAATAATATATAATATTAACATATTTTCTAAAAACCACCATACAAAAGCTATGGGTTGCCTGTGGTGTATCAAGTAGATGGACGATACTTGAGCGTAACATCGAAGTGTAAATATAGCCAAGAACTATAGTTCAATAGTTGATGAACATCTGTGATGCATTTACGTTTCACTACGAACAACATTTCGTGTATTCTGAGCACGATAAGATTCAGGAATGCAGCGAACAACGGATTCAACACGCGTGTTTAATATTAGAAACATGATGAATTCCTTGCAAAAACAGCAAAGGAAGATATGTGCCTGTCCTCCACGGGAGGGGTGGGAGAGTAAAGAATCAAAGGAGCGATTGCGGAGCATCATGGTAGATTGTCACTTATGCGAGCAAAAGGTGAGCAAATGCTATATTTATACCATGGGTACTACAAGACCCATATATTTATACCATGGGTACTACAAGACCCATATATTTATACCATGGGTACTACAAGACCCATATATTTATACCATGGGTACTACAAGACCCATATATTTATACCATGGGTACTACAAGACCCATATATGTATACCATTTATTACTACAAGACCCATATATTTATACCATGGGTACTACAAGACCCATATATTTATACCATGGGTACTACAAGACCCATATATTTATACCATGGGTACTACAAGACCCATATATTTATACCATGGGTACTACAAGACCCATATATTTATACCATGGGTACTACAAGACCCATATATTTATACCATGGGTACTACAAGACCCATATATTTATACCATGGGTACTACCCCATGGGTACTACAAGACCCATATATTTATACCATGGGTACTACAAGACCCATATATTTATACCATGGGTACTACAAGACCCATATATTTATACCATGGGTACTACAAGACCCATATATTTATACCATGGGTACTACAAGACCCATATATTTATACCATGGGTACTACAAGACCCATATATTTATACCATGGGTACTACAAGACCCATATATTTATACCATGGGTACTACAAGACCCATATATTTATACCATGGGTACTACAAGACCCATATATTTATACCATGGGTACTACAAGACCCATATATTTATACCATGGGTACTACAAGACCCATATATTTATACCATGGGTACTACAAGACCCATTCATGGGCTCCTGACCCATTTCGTCACACAAACTGAAAGTGTCGGTACTTCGTCACGTGTAGAGCGTATTGAGTCAGCTTGAGGGTGTTTTTTCTTGATTTGCAATGGTAAACTTATTTCCTTACCGGATTCCAGAAGTTTGGCTGACATTTTTTCGCTTTCCAATCGTTCCATGTTTTGCTGCAAAAACATAAACGTCTGATGAACAGCAGCATCGCGACAAACAACGACAAAAGCGAGTTCATTTATACGCATACCGGGAATTGTTTGTATGCAAATCTTCCTCTAGAAATCCTACACGTTTCGCAAACTTCGTCGCTGTAAAAGCAACAAAAAATATTTCTTAATTTTTGAACAGAATTTCAAAATATACTTCTTGTTCCGTAGTTCTAGAGTCGTTTTCGTATGAGTGGGAAACCTATGGTACTGTGACACTCAAATGGCTTCCTTTCTGAACCAATCAAAAAGCGGTACAGATGCATGTCATCCAATCAAACTCTTTCAATACGGCACGACACGGTACCGTAACTTTCCCACTCATACGGAAATGATTATATGATGTGGTAGAACCTACCGTCATCACCGACCATTAGTGAGTGGCGAGTGTATTTCATGACAGCTCTTGCTACGCCAATAGCGTTCTTGATTCTCTTGATGCACCCAACTCCAGCACTCGAATGCGTAGCGCTGAAAAGTGAAGAGTAAATCGTTACTTCTTCATTTAGTAGACAGAGGGCCGGGATATGACGGGAACTGCATGCAAAAATATCGCGCAACAAAGCAAGAACGTTGTTACGTGTACACGTACAAATAAGAAGAACACGCTACAATGAAACTAAAGAAGGGAAATGTTGAGTTTCCAGCTTCATCGTTAAAAGTATCTAGTGAAGTCATTTGAGCATGTGAAGCATTGAGTTTATAGATATGCGTTATATCAATAAAATAAATTATTATTATTGTTATCATCATCATCGTCATTAAATTTATTATTATCATCATCATCATCATCATCATCATCATCATCATCATCATCATCATCATTATTATTATTATTATTATTATTATTATTATTATTATTATTATTATTATTATTATTATTATTATTATTATTATTATTATTATTATTATTATTTGAAGATGTGTCACCAACAGTACATGCTGAACCTTAATAAATCATGTTATGTTAAAAGTAGCGTAAACTTATCTGGTCTTATTTACCCATCCATAATCATGGCATCAAGCGTTGTTTCTCCTTCATTGTTTGGTCTGAAAAACAATCGACAGAACACTGAAATAGTTGTCATGTAATTATCTGTAATTATCTACGTCGCAGTGCGCGCAGTGTGTGTACGAGTACGAGTCACTAATAAACTGATCTAGGACCTCAAATCTCTCGTGTTACACTAACCGTGACACTGGTGCCGAAACCCGTCCTCAACAACATGTCGGAAGACATCAGAAGGAAGAAGTCCGTACGAGGATCGTACAAAGTACATTGCACCCAGGACGTGAAGAAAGCAGAAAGGTTGATGACATCGGAATCATTCAACGAAGCCGAACTGGCTATCAGCGCTATTAGACAGACTAACAAGAAGAGCCGAAGAAATGTCGCATATGGATTCACAGATAGCCCTGTCCGTGGGTGAAGAAGAACTGGAAAAGGAAACAGAAGACGCCTTGTCGTTCCAAGACACGATAACGGACTGCAAGTTCAAGATCATGCAGGTTCTGAAAATGAAGCAGCAAGAAAACCCGGTGAATTCTTTCCACAATAGAAGTAGCCTAGGAAAAGCAGCCGTTTCGCGAATCAATGTTAATCTGCCAAAAATAAGCATCAAATCATTTAACGGAGACCAACAAGAATGGCTCACATTCTGGGACAGCTGCAGCAATCGACGAAAACATTGAGCTGAATGACGTTGAAAAGATGAACTATTCAAAGGAGAAGCAGCGCGCGCAATTGCCGGACTGCCGCTAACAAAAGAAAACTACAGCAAGGCAATCGAGATACTTAAAGAGCGCTTCGGCGATAAGCAAAATCTGATCAACGCATATATGGAGTCTCTATCAGTGCCAACACCACCATTACCGAAAGAAAGAGTTGCGCAATCACAAGCGTTTCAATGCACGGGCATTGACTACGCAGGACCTCTGTACGTACGTAACAAAAACCAGACATCAAGCAAAGTATATATATGTCTGTTTACCTGTGCTGCCATTCGGGCACTACACCTCGAAATCGTCGAGGACCAAACAACAGAGGCGTTCCTCAGAGCATTCAGACGCTTCATAAGCAGACGAGGCGTCCCAGAAATCATCATTTCTGACAACGCCCAAACGTTTAAAGCTGGAGCGCAAGAACTTGAAACACTAAAGAATAAAATCCTCGCAACTTCCGCATCACAACGGTTCCTCGCCAACAATGGCATCGCCTGGAAGTTCATAACAGCACGAGCTCCGTGGTGGGGAGGGTTTTATGAAAGACTGGTTGGAATGACCAAGATATGTCTAAAGAAGACCATTGGAAAAGCTTCCTTAAACGTCATCGAGCTCTACACAGTTCTCACCGAAGTAGAGGCAGTACTGAACAGCCAACCCTTGACTTACCCTTACGTGGAAATAAATGACGATCCTCCTCTTACCCCATCACATTTTCTATGCGGTCACCGACTTCTAACGCTACCAGACTCTAACGGTCAGGGAAGGGAAATCGATCCAGAATACAATCCATCTGAAACTTCAACTAAAGACCTCAACAAGAGAGCCAAGTATCACGAACACGTCATCCAAGCCTTTTGGCGTCGATGGCAGCAAGAATATATATATGACTGGCCTGCGCGAGCAGCACAGCAATCTACAGCGATCTCCTGGCAACGCAGCTACAGTTAACATAGGAGACGTGGTACTGATCCATGACAGTACGCCACGTAGCCAGTGGAGAATGGGTGTCGTTACAAAACTGCACACCGGAATAGATGGAA
>JAUJYZ010000281.1:240000-248371 GCA_033675265.1 Actinostola sp. cb2023 | reverse complement strand
ACTCTCAATGCTTTGTAGTTTTTCTGATGTTTCTTATCAGTGTAGATGTTAATTGGTTCTTATTTGTGTTTGTTTCCTTTACAAAGCGTTTTTTTCGCAGGTTTCAAGTCCCGTCCTCAAGTCCCTGGCGCCTGGCGTGGCCACCGCTCTGGTAAGCTATATGCACCCTCTACTGCTAAATCCTATTTCTCTCTCTTTCAAGAAATGGAAGCTGTGGTGTACCCAGTTCAGTGAGGTTAATTATTTTCCCGCCGATGACACTTACATTGCTCTTTATTTGGTTAATTTACTTCAATCTGGTTTTTGTTTTAGCACGATCCAGTCAGCTTACTATGCTATTGTGATAGTAGTTTCTTAAAGCAGTACTCTTAGGTTGTAAACGTCTGGATGCGTGTAAATCGCATGTTTCCCGACAAAGATTGCCCATTTTACCTGAGCATCTTGATCGTTTAGTCTTGCGCTTCGCAGGGTCGTCGGCTTTCCCTTTTGATTTTCGTGATGTTACTTTGTGTTTAGTAGGTTTTGCCGGGTTTTTGAGATTCAATGAGATTTGTAATATTAAGTGGTGCCACATTAGTTTCGAGGATGCCTATTTTTCCATTTTCCGACCCAGACGTAAGACGGATCAGTGTCATGACGGTTCCACGGTTGTTATCGCCAAGACTGGTAATTCGACTTGCCCTTATAACATGCTCTGTCGATATGCGTCGTCAGCGTGCGCAGACATGTCATCTAGTAGTTTTTGTTTTTGCTAGTCTCGTTTTTCACAGTACCTCCCTTTCATACTCCCTGCGCGCAGGTTCGCAGTTATCATATTCTAGAGCTAGGGAGGTATTATTGCTCTTGGTATTGATACCTCTCGTATTGGTTTACATTCTTTGAGAATAGGGGTGCCACAGCAGCAGCTAACAGTGACATTCCCGATAGAATAATCGAGAAACATGGCCGATGGAAGTCAGATAGAAGCAAAGATCTATATTGTCGCGATAATCTCCAACATCAATTGTAGTTGTCTCTTAGTCTCGGCATCTAAGTTTGTTCGTTTTCTTTAACCGCGCTTGCTTGTTTTCTTGACATTTGCTGGATGGCTACCCTCCAACTTGTATTGTCGTTATCACTTAAATATGAAACGTTTTCTATTCGGCTGAGCGAAGCGAAAGAGAATAGAAATGTTTTTCATGTTGTTGTGCTTAAGGCATGCCCGCCGCTATGCGGCGTGTCCCCCATGGGACCACTATTAGTCTTATATACCACTCCTTCAAGTGTATTCGTCACTTGACGCTTCCAGTGCATTTCAGTCAGTAGTTCTGTTGTTACGTTTCTGCCAGTCCCTTAGTTTGCTTTTCCCGCAATTACACTCATTTAGTTCTAGTTGTACCGTGTCACTTACACATTTAAACAGCCCTCGTGTATTCATATACTCGTTAATTTGTAACTAGTTATCGGTCTGTCAACTCCCTACATTGTACACTATTACCTTATACTTTGAACACCAATAAACACTGATTTGCTGGATGGCTACCCTCCAACTTGTATTGTCGTTATCACTTAAATATGAAACGTTTTCTATTCGGCTGAGCGAAGCGAAAGAGAATAGAAACGCTGGATAGTGACTACAGGTTATAAACGAAAATCAACCTAACTATTAGCCTGCGTAGCGGCGCTCTGGGGGGAGGGGGAAAGGGGAAAGGGAAAAAAAGGATGTACGGAGGGCCGGAAGGAAATCGGAAGGGGATCGGAAGGGGATCGAAGATCGGGGGGATCGGAAGGGGATCGGAAGGGGATCGGAAGGACGGGGGGACGGGGGACTGGGAAGAGGAAGGGGAGAAAGGAGGAGGGAGCACCTGCAATAACGCTATTGTTGTAGCGTTTATACTCGTTCATTCTGGGTGCGGGAAATTCCTATTGGTCGAGAAGTGTATGACGTCAATCATCGTCAATCATTGCATTCCGATCTCTGGATGAAATATACCAGATCTACAAGATGAAGTACAGTAATGGCGGATAATGGCGGACGAAGATTTTGAAGAGAGTTTAAGAATTGTGATATCTAGTTTAAAAGAATTTAAAGGTGAAAATTTCGATTTAAAGGAAGAGCAGCAGCAATCCATACGTCAGTTATTCATTGGTAAAGATTTGGTGGCTATTCTACCGACTGGCTACGGGAAAAGTTTGATTTTTCAACGTTTGCTCTTGTGGCACAACAACGTCGAGGATTTGGATTTGTAGTGGTTGTAACGGCACTCCAGAGCATAATCAACGACCAGATCGCCGAAGCTCAAACCCTTGGTCTATCTGCATGTTCTCTGTCTGAAAAGCTAGAAAGCCTCGATGATATAACATCTGGCAAACACTCCATTGTGTTTGCATCTGCTGAGTGTGCAACCGATCGAAGGTTTTTACAAGCCCTGAAGAAATCGTCACTATTCCGTGATAATTTAGTAGCTCTAGTGATAGATGAATCTCATACCATCGAGACCTGGTCAGGATTAAGGTAAGAAACACTAAATAGTTCACATATAATATATTTTCGCGGTATTAATCTTAGTTTGTTTTCCCTTACCATAACAGAGGTGCCAAATGTAAGGGACGCCATCGAGAAACGGCAGCTTTTCGCGCCGCTTATGGCAAACTATCAATGCTTCGATATTTCCTTAAGGAAGGTACGTTAAGTTGTATAATAATAATGCCGCACGTGTGAAAATATTTCAAAATTGAGGTACTGGGCTACATCAGAATGAGTCGAACATGTTTTAAAGTTATCCCACTACAGTGAACAGTTCACGTGGCTGTGAATACGGTCGGTATTCATGTAAGCTTACATATGTTTACTGATTTTATTCAGGAACACCTGTCGCAGCACTCACAGGCACAGCAGAGGAAAACACAGTCACCACAATCAAGAAATCACTGAATTTGAAAGAACCTCTGATCATCAAGATCAGCCCAAACAGAGAGAACATTCGTTTTGCTGTTCAAAAGCACAAGAAGGATGTCATTCTGGATCATTTGCATTGGCTTTTGCAATGCATCAAGGCAAATGGTGACCAAACACCAAAAACTATTATATATTGCAACACTATGAACGATATAGCATATTCCCCCCATGAACCCAAACTTGCAAACAACTGTGTATTGGGAATCTACCATTCAAGCTCTTGGGAGCATGACAAAGAAAGAGTGGTCGAGTCTTTGCGAGGCAATGGGAAAATCAGGGTTGTTATCTCCTCAACTGCCCTGAGCATGGGAGTAAACTTCTCAGACATCCGCTACATTGTGAATTATGGTCCTGCTCGTAATTTGTTGGATCAACATCAAGAGTTTGGAAGAGCAGGGAGAGATGGTCTACAAAGTCACGCTCTCATTATTTACCATGGCCATCAGCTCAGCCAGTGCGAAACGTCCATAAAAGACTTTGTGAAGACAAATGGTTGCCTGCGTGTGGCTGCATATGCGCCCCTAGATGAACCTGCATTGCCACAACATAATTGCTGTAGTTTTTGCTCTCTCAGTTGCAAGTGCAATGGTGACAGTTGCGGTGCATGTGGACCATTATTTGAAAACCAACATCCACCTTCAATTACAAGCAATTTGAGGCTGACAAGGCCAGTAAATGAAGAGGATAAACTTGACTTAAAACTTGCCCTTGAAGAAGTGCAAGGAAGGTTTGCAAAAGGAACATCTCTTCTGGATAAAGTTTCTGGACATGGATTTTCAAGGCAACTGATTGAAGACATTGTTAAGAATTGCTCCAGGATTTTCACTGTTAGTGACATTCTTGAGACATGTCCAGTGTTCTCAATTGCTAGTTCTCTTGCAATTTTGGAGGTGATACAGGAAGTTTATTTGGATATTCCAAATTTTGACCAATGTATGGAAGTGATCTCACAATGTAGTCGAGACAATGAGTCACATGCTCTTCAGATGGAACAAATGATGGAACAATCTGGGTGAACAATCAGATAGTGACGAAGATCTCCCAGAAGTAAGATTCTAAAATCTGGTGTGTTCTTGTACAATTATTTTTTTTAACTACTATGGAATATTGGAAAGTGTAAGTACATATATTTAAGGTGACTCCAACATAATTGCGAGTGCATTTTGTGATTTTTTTAACTCGCTCGTATCGCTTCACAAACAGTCGAATATTTCTGCATTTAACACATGTAATAACTAAAACATCTAGGCTTTTAAGGGTGTATTCAAAATTTTATTTTTCAGTCGCGTTTGCCGTTACCGGCCGAATTTCTAACAGTGGTTTTTCATAATATTGTCCTCCTGTTCGCTCAAAAATCGTACGATTTCCATGAAACTTCAGATTCTTGATAAATAGATTGTCATAATTTTGTCTGCCGGGTTTAAAGAAAATCTCTCGACTGCAAGGTGGCGGCATTATTTTTATGGTCAGTTTTTTAGGCCGCGCAAATTGCAGTCGAGAGATTTTCTTTAAACCCGGCAGACAAAATTATGACAATCTATTTAACAAGAATCTGAAGTTTCATAGAAATCGTACGATTTTTGAGCGAACAGGAGGACAATATTATGAAAAACCACTGTTAGAAAATCGGCCCGTATCGGCAAACGCGACTGAAAAATAAAATTTTGAATACACTCTTACAAGCCTAGATGTTTGAGTTATTACATGTGTTAAATGCAGAAATATCCGAGTGTTTTTGATGCGATACGAGCGAGTTAAAAAAATCACAAAATGCACTCGCAATTATGTTGGAGTCACCTTAACAATTATTATTATTAGACTATGAGTTCAAGTTGTTGGTTTGAGTTAGCCTGCGTAGCGGCGCTTTGGAGGGGGAGATGATCGGAAGGGGAGAAGAGGAGGAGGGACTGTCGCACTCCTCTTCTCCCCTTCCGATATTGTCAGAGTATGTTAGCCAATCAGGGCCCAGTTGTTCAAAAGCGGGTTAGAGCTAACCCAGGGTTAATTAAATATTAAAATCTTAAGAATTAACCCTAGGTTAGGGAATTTAACCCTGGTTTAGTGTTAACCCGCTTTCGAACAACTGGGCCCAGATTGCAGGATTGGTGATACAGTGTAGTATACTAGTTGGTTTCTACTGATATTAATATACACAGTTTGATTAGTTGTTTTTCAAATGGACATACAATGATAGTGAAGAGCATTCAATTTCTCTCTTTTAATGTACACTGTATTATACAATTGGCATAATTGTGGCTTAAATATTACATTTAAGTTAATATTGTCTACAGCTGTTTAAAGCTATGTACATGTATATATTTCAAAATGTTTGCATAAAGAAAAAAAATGGAGATACGAGGGAAATACAATGTACATGTTACAAGTATATTTCCATATCCCTCTCGCCCTCTCTTATACAACACTATTACTACAATATTACAAAGGCTGTAAAAAGCCACAAATAATTTCAACCTGAGTAAATGTAGTTTGGTGCTAAGACACACTCAAATAATTATTGTTCTTGTTCAAATCATATTATGTATAACCATTCAAAACATTCATAGGGATACATAGGATCACTTAAACACAACTGATCAATCAGACTAAAACAATCACATTCCAACAAGTCTTCATTGGCAAAGTTTTCAGGTATTACCTTAATGTATTTGGTCAGTTATGTTGTAATGGTTTCGGTTAGTATGTCCCACTGTAACTTATTGCTATTTCCTTGAAATATTGATAATATGATATACAATTTAATAATATGTACAGAACAGTGTAAATAGAGACTCATAAATTCAACTTTCTTTATGCAAAATCGATTAAATATCCAGGATGGAAATGAATTTAATTAATTAATTTCTTTCTGATACATTGATCCCCACTTGTCAATCAGTCCCTTCATCCATTTATATACATCTCTATAGTCGAGACCAGACAAAAAATTTGAACTGAAGTTGGGGAATGATGGATGACCTTCCCTCCCAGGTGTGTAGCTGAAAACATTCTTGGAAATGAGGTCATTTATGATTTCCTGTACCGCTTCTTCCTTTTTGCATATAGTACGATGTGAGCCAGAGCGATCTTTGATGATGCAATCTTTGTCAATGCTTTCAAGAATACACTCAACATGATCTAAAGTACCAGCAACACGTGCAGCACTTTTCTCATTAAGATTTGGTCCTAGAGCTTTCCACATTGATTTCAACTGTCTGTTTTGGTGCTCTTTCCTTAAATCAAGTGGAATGTTTTTCCCTTTCTCTCCATGAGTATTATAAAATCTGTTCCACTTTAATCGATGGGCTTCAAATTCAGGTAATAGTGCATGGATTTTAACAAGATAGAGAAGTGTAACATATGAATATTTAGTGTGTCCATGAGCTTTATATATTAGTAGTAATATCTTGTATATCTGGAAGAGATGCTCTCCATCCCCTTCTTTCACTGCATCTTCAAAAGACATGATGATCAGTCCCAGCATCATCTTTCCTTGGTGATAATTGAAGATAAAATCTTCTTTCTTTTCATCGGGTTTGGAAGGTTGTTGTTCCTCTAAGTGTATTTCAGCACTGAAGTTTGGATGGAACTTCCTTTCATGTCTACAAATATCATATACACTAGTTATACAATGCTCTGGAGTTGTCTTTCTTATATTCTGATTGGCTGTTTTTACTATTATGTATACTGTTGTATAAGAATAAGAAAGTTGTGCATACCTGTTTCGAGTTTGATATCCATTAAAAACAAGTCCACAATCAACAGATCGGCAGAAATAATAACCAAATCAGTCTCTCTCATCTCCTGTGAACACTTGCAGTTGTAAATTATGGGACATTACTTCGTGTCTATTTTGTGGATAGATAAAAAACAATGTCTTTAGTCATGGTAATTTTTGTCAAGTATCTCTTTGAGTAACTGAATATCTAAATATCATCCTCATCATTTTTATTCTAAATCAAGACAATATTTTTGTCGTCCCCTTTTGACTTTTGTATTGAGTTTAATTTCTTCGGGAGTTAAGTTTTCGTTCGACATTACAACACTCACGTGCGATTTGTGTTTTTTTATTTTGACAAGAAACGGAAGTAAACATGTAAAACTTTGTTGAGCCGTGATTGGTTGGCTTTCGCAAGCTATGATTGGTTGGAAGCGAGTGGGCGGTAAACGCTACAACAATAGCGTCATTGCAGGCGCTCCCTCTTCCTCTCCTCCCCAATCCCCCTCCTCCTCCTTTCCCCTCCTCCCCAGTCCCTTTTTTCCTCATCCCCTCCCTTCCCCTCCTTTTTTGTCCTTTTTCTCCCCAGCGCCGGGCTACGCAGGCTACCTAACTATGAAATAAGTGTTTATGTGCATATTTTGGGAATGAAAAGGACTATATGTGACACTGTGTGACAATCGCGTTACTATAATTCACATCTTTGTGCTCGATATGTGCTCTATCTTGTAAACTGTCCGCCATTTTGTATGCACATTGAGTTTAAAGTAGTATAAAAGGAACATTACACTACTTGTACTTAATCCATTGATAAATGATGTTAACTGTTTGTGTTAGATCTAAAAGCGTATTTGGTTGAGCTGCCAATAAGTTGGGCTGTAAAACATGATGAGCTTGTCAACTTGAGCCACAGAGGTAGAGGATGAGAAAAGAAAAGTCTAAGACAGGAAAAGACAAGAATATTTAAATATCGACTACTATGCAGCAAAGCTGGAAGGTTTTTTTTGGTGAAGCTTATTATATGCAAAAAGTCATTCAAGTAATTCAAATATACAACATGCATATGTCATGTGAAGACATACAGTAGTTGCTTTTGCGTGTATATAAGTTATGCTATCACAAAAGGGACCTTGTTGACTAAGACCCCTTTAATGTCCATTTTGTTTTCAAACTGTTCTACATTTTTGTGAGATGGCCACAGCTGATCTTCCACAATCCGCCTTTTGTACAAAACAAAACAATTATCATATTTATATTTCATTCATTTGCATACATTTATGTTAAGGTTTGTGAAGATTGCTGATACTGCTCTGACATTGAGAGAGAAAATATTCAGTGAGAAAGAACAACAGTTAATATACATTCATGATGGTAAGCTAATGTATCAAAAACCCAATTTAATCTAATTTCATGTTCACAGTATATTTTAAGTTCAGGTGGCATGGGATTATTTACGGAGGAAGACAACTTACTTTTAAGAGAACTTTGCTATTTTGATAAAGATCCAAATTATTAAAAAACATATTCAGGGGCTCCTTGGTTGTAACAGGTTGGGTTTTCAATGAATTCAGTGAATTGGCTTCACTTGACGATGTACTCCAGTACAAAGCACCACACTTTCCACTGCTGAAGCTTGGAAGAAAGTCGATAGATGTACTGTCTTTCTGTGATTTGGTAGAAGAGAGGTATATTGATAACTTTATCATTGATGTATGTAT
>JAUJYZ010000281.1:222500-230000 GCA_033675265.1 Actinostola sp. cb2023 | reverse complement strand
GTTAGATCTACCCTTCAACTAAGAATAACTGAAATAAAATGTTTGGGATATATTTTAGTCTTGGCACAATGTGTCACAGCAGGGGTCAACCCAAACAGTAAAATTGTTACCTACTTACAGCGAAAAGCTCGCAACTTACATCTCATAATCAATAAACTAACTCTTTTTCCATGCTTAAGAACAGGTCTCTGTAAGAATCAAACAAAGTTGGAAATGAAATTTTTTACCCCCCCCCCCCCCCCCTTGAAATTTTGTGTGCAGGTAGGCCACCTAGGGTAGGGCTGTCCCGATTATGCTCGGCAACTTTTTGACAACTTTTTGGTTTTTGGGGCATCTTTTTTGATTTGGGCAACTTTTCTCTCGTCGGGCATCTTTTCTGCTTTAAAGGGCAACTTTTATGTTTTTTTAGGATTTTCAGAGGAAATCATTTGGCCTGAAATGTGCAAAATAATATTTTGTTTTACACGATGGTCGGTTGCTAAGGAATATGCTCCCGTTTGTGCGGGCTCAGTTTCGTCAGCGGTAATTACCATTGTCGTATATTATACAACAAAAATAGCGGGTGACTTGAGGAAAGTAATATTGGATTTGAAAGGACAAGCAGGGAAACAGAGAGGGAACGAAAGTTTTGGAACGTAAACGAAGCCGGAAACGAAGTCGAAATGAAGTTTTCATTTGAGCGAGAATGGATCAATGCAGTCAGGCGAGCTAAACGCCGACCAAACTACGGGCATGGGGAACATGAACAGTGGGCTAGAAGAGATTTATGGCAACAAGCTTGAACTTGCTATTCCGCTGGTTGACAGTTTTCTTTTGGAGATTCCTGATGACCTTTTGTCTCCTCCAAAGTTTGTGCTGGGAAAATGAATAAATAAGACTTTCAGTATATCAAATTATATCATATTCCATCTTTAAAATTCTGCACTATTTACTATTCCGAACCCCTGATCCAAGCCATTTAAATGCGATTTATACGCTTCGAATTATTATGAAGAATACTTTTCTTTCCAAAATAATAAAATACTAGTTCCAGTTTAATAATCATCTGTTATTTAATCACTATTGGGTCAGATTTGTCATGGAGCTGATCACACTAAATTGAAAATAATTAAAGATCTATCCTCACTGCATATTCATCCTTCATACTTTCCATGCGAGATATTTCTTCCTTTGATTCTCGTTCTCTTTCTATTAGCTCTTCTTCTTTATATTTAATTTAAACGGGCTCGGCTATAGCAGTCTGATATTTTTCATTTTGATCATTGAAGTCACGCTTCATTTTATTGAGTACTTGAGGGATGCCTTGAAGCTTGAATGCTCCCAAAATCTGTTCGTCCGCTCCCGTTTAGAATCACACCTAGCACTATGACTGTCGTCCTTACCGCATTTACGACTTTTCTTACATAGACGGATCTCTCTAAAATTGGAAAATAACTAAGTCTATGGAGAAATTCATTCAAGTTGAAGAAACGCGTGACATTCAAGAACCAATATGGCGTCTTAAGTAATCAAGTGCTGATCAAAATAGGGGTTAAAACATTGTTTTCTTACCTTGTTGTGCTCGCCTGTTCACTCGAATTGGACGCCATGATGCTAAAGTGTGTTTCGAATTCGGAATGCCTAGGTTTCAGGGGGTTGCCAGACAATTACGAATATAAATTGCATGGGGAGAGGGGAAAATCGATATTTTGGGCTTGTTCTCAAACGAATTGCAACTGAAGTGAAAATTTTCCGATTCAACTCTTTTATTTCTATCTTGTGCTAATTTCCACACCTAAAACGAATGCTTGGATCACTCTCAGCTTTAGTTAAACCCCAAACTACCGTAAATAGTACCTCCACTGAACTTGAGTTTTCGAGAATAGCAATAGCTTTTCTGAGCCTCCCGATCGTCACTTCTGTTAAAGAAGACCCCTTTTCAAAATATACCACACATGGGAGGCCAGGGAAAGAGCTTTATTATCAGGGAGGGGATACATAAGTCATTCTATGTATTCCAAAGCTACAAGCGCTGATGCTTGGCTTCGCGTCATCACGTGATGACGCAATGTGATTTGGGAGCAGTTTCCTTAGCAACTGACCATCGTGTTAATTTTGGCATCAAACTTCACTTTACTTCAGTCTAAAAACCGGAAGTATCGCTCGAGTGGATTGGTATCAGTGTGGTCATCCTGTGGTTTGACGACCATGCTGTATTGTTGGCCAGCGTTCTCTTGAGTATTCAAAAATGGCGGAGGTCGCGGAGGTTACGGATTCGGACTTGTCGAGTGAAGATGAAATAATAGAATCCAACCCTTTAACTATAGCCGGTACAGCTGGAGCAAAGTTAAGCACTCCTCAAAAAGCTGCCATTTCTCGAAAGAGAAAACTCCCAGACAACATTGCTGGAAAGAAGAACTATGTTCGTGGAACGGCGGGGCCTGATGTATCGCTTTGGCACAGGGTGAAGGAATTTCAAAATGAACACTTCACTGTTCAAACTGGGCAACTCTGGTGCAACGCCTGTAGAGAGGCATTATCAAGGAAGAAGAGTTCTCTGCAAAAGCATGTTACTTCTCAAAAAGCATGTGAATGGTAAAGTTATTTTGGAGAAGGGTAAAAAGAAGGATCAGAATATTCGAGAGCTTATGTCCAAGCACAACACCATGAAAGGGTCTACCCTTCCAGAAGATATGAAACTCTATCGTTACGAACTAGTAGAGATTTTGCTGAAAGCTGGGATCCCTCTCGCAAAGGTTGATATGCTTAGACCCTTCCTTGAAAAGTATGGCCATCGATTGACAGCACGTTCACATCTGTCAGAATTCATCCCTCTAATCTCCAAGAAAGAGAAGGAACTGTTGAAGAAAGAAATTGCTGCTGCAAGTGGGTTTTCAGTTATCTTTGATGGAAGTACTAGACTTGGCGAAGCTTTGGCTATTGTAGTTACGCTTCGTAGATGAACAGTATAAAGTTCAGCAGCGGCTTATCAGGCTTGAAGTTCTAGCTCGAAGCCTCAATGCGGAACAACTGGCCCAGAGACTGATCCAATGCCTGGCAGTCGATTATGGCATTACACCTCCTCATTTATTGGCAGCTATGAGGGACGGCGCAGCTGTAATGAGGCTGCTCTGCGACAGATTGGATTTTATTTTCCTAACGTGTTCAATGTGAAATGCTTTTCACATACCATAGATAATGCAGGGAAACATTTTGAATTTTCGGTGCTTGACACCTTTTCCAGATACTGGAGCACAATGTTTGCTCTAAGCCCAGCAGCTAGACTAGCTTGGAAAACCAAAACGGGCACTTCAATGAAGCTCAAATCCGATACCAGATAGTGGAGCCTTTTTTGAAGTACTAGATTTGGTCTCTAAGTATTATGGGGATGTTGAGCCATTCTTGAGGAAAACGACCTGTCTCCTATTGTGTAGAGCCAAGCTACTGGAGATTTTTGATGACCCTGAGGCTACCCGTGACCTGGAAATGGAACTGGCAGCTATGATTGATGCAGGCAGGCATTTTTGTTTGCGCCACATATTACCTGGAAGGGGACGGGCCACTTGTGTTCTCTTGTTATGAGCGCCTGTCAACACTAGCCCATGCTATTGCCATTGAGGCATATCCCAATTGCAGAGGCCAAAGCCAGGCAGCATGCAGGTGTGAACCATGCACTTTACAATCAGCTTATTGCAAAGGCAAAGGATTGCATAAACCAGGATTCCAGTATTTCCAGAGGAAATTTAGCGTAGAATTTCGTTCCACTGTGCGTGCTTTCAAAGCAGCACGCCTGTGTTGCCCTGTGAAAGTACAAGAACTACACCCAAATGCTGCCTCTGTCCAAGCACTAAAGAGTTTGGTTTTTTTTCTGATGGTGAGATTGCAGGTCTTGTCCAAGAACTGCCTAATTACTTGGCCAGTGCAGATGGCACAGTTTGCGAGTCAGAGGATGTAAAGTACGATGGTGGAGTGATCATGTTAATGCTCTACCAAATTGGTCAGCAGCTACAAAGAAGATCTTGCTAGTTCAGCCGAGCTCAGCATCTGCAGAGAGAGTATTTAGCATGCTACAGAATGCGTTTAACCATCAGCAAGATGGAGCATTGGAGGAAACTCTTGAAGTTTGCTGTGATGAGATTATACGAAGCATCACAGAAACTTCAAGAGTTTCCTCCAATGCTCCATCTTGCTGATGGTTAAAACGCATTCTGTAGCATGCTAAATACTCTCTCTGCAGATGCTGAGCTCGGCTGAACTAGCAAGATCTTCTTTGTAGCTGCTGACCAATTTGGTAGAGCATTAACATGATCACTCCACCATCGTACTTTATCATCCTCTGACTCGCAAACTGTGCCATCTGCACTGGCCAAGTAATTAGGCAGTTCTTGGACAAGACCTGCAATCTCACCATCAGAAAAAAAAAAAACTCTTTTAGTGCTTGGACAGAGGCAGCATTTGGGTGTAGTTCTTGTACTTTCACAGGGCAACACAGGCGTGCTGCTTTGAAAGCACGCACAGTGGAACGAAATTCTACGCTAAATTTCCTCTGGAAATACTGGAATCCTGGGTTTATGCAATCCTTTGCCTTTGCAATAAGCTGATTGTAAAGTGCATGGTTCACACCTGCATGCTGCCTGGCTTTGGCCTCTGCATTGGGATATGCCTCAATGGCAATAGCATGGGCTAGTGTTGACAGGCGCTCATAACAAGAGAACACAAGTGGCCCGTCCCCTTCCAGGTAATATGTGGCGCAAACAAAATGCCTGCCTGCATCAATCATAGCTGCCAGTTCCATTTCCAGGTCACGGGTAGCCTCAGGGTCATCAAAAATCTCCAGTAGCTTGGCTCTACACATAGGAGACAGGTCGTTTTCCCTCAAGAATGGCTCAACATCCCCATAATACTTAGAGACCAAATCTAGTACTTCAAAAAGGCTCCACCATCTGGTATCGGATTTGAGCTTCATTGAAGTGCCCGTTTTGGTTTTTCCAAGCTAGTCTAGCTGCTGGGCTTAGAGCAAACATTGTGCTCCAGTATCTGGAAAAGGTGTCAAGCACCGAAAATTCAAAATGTTTCCCTGCATTATCTATGGTATGTGAAAAGCATTTCACATTGAACACGTTAGGAAAATAAAATCCAATCTGTCGCAGAGCAGCCTCATTTACAGCTGCGCCGTCCCTCATAGCTGCCAATAAATGAGGAGGTGTAATGCCATAATCGACTGCCAGGCATTGGATCAGTCTCTGGGCCAGTTGTTCCGCATTGAGGCTTCGAGCTAGAACTTCAAGCCTGATAAGCCGCTGCTGAACTTTATACTGTTCATCTACGAAGCGTACTACAATAGCCAAAGCTTCGCCAAGTCTAGTACTTCCATCAAAGATAACTGAAAACCCACTTGCAGCAGCAATTTCTTTCTTCAACAGTTCCTTCTCTTTCTTGGAGATTAGAGGGATGAATTCTGACAGATGTGAACGTGCTGTCAATCGATGGCCATACTTTTCAAGGAAGGGTCTAAGCATATCAACCTTTGCGAGAGGGATCCCAGCTTTCAGCAAAATCTCTACTAGTTCGTAACGATAGAGTTTCATATCTTCTGGAAGGGTAGACCCTTTCATGGTGTTGTGCTTGGACATAAGCTCTCGAATATTCTGATCCTTCTTTTTACCCTTCTCCAAAATAACTTTACCATTCACATGCTTTTGAGAAGTAACATGCTTTTGCAGAGAACTCTTCTTCCTTGATAATGCCTCTCTACAGGCGTTGCACCAGAGTTGCCCAGTTTGAACAGTGAAGTGTTCATTTTGAAATTCCTTCACCCTGTGCCAAAGCGATACATCAGGCCCCGCCGTTCCACGAACATAGTTCTTCTTTCCAGCAATGTTGTCTGGGAGTTTTCTCTTTCGAGAAATGGCAGCTTTTTGAGGAGTGCTTAACTTTGCTCCAGCTGTACCGGCTATAGTTAAAGGGTTGGATTCTATTATTTCATCTTCACTCGACAAGTCCGAATCCGTAACCTCCGCGACCTCCGCCATTTTGAATACTCAAGAGAACGCTGGCCAACAATACAGCATGGTCGTCAAACCACAGGATGACCACACTGATACCAATCCACTCGAGCGATACTTCCGGTTTTTAGACTGAAGTAAAGTGAAGTTTGATGCCAAAATTAACACGATGGTCAGTTGCTAAGGAAACTGCTCCCAATCACATTGCGTCATCACGTGATGACGCGAAGCCAAGCATCAGCGCTTGTAGCTTTGGAATACATAGAATGACTTATGTATCCCCTCCCTGATAATAAAGCTCTTTCCCTGGCCTCCCATGTGTGGTATATTTTGAAAAGGGGTCTTCTTTAACAGAAGTGACGATCGGGAGGCTCAGAAAAGCTATTGCTTTCTCGAAAACTCAAGTTCAGTGGAGGTACTATTTACGGTAGTTTGGGGTTTAACTAAAGCTGAGAGTGATCCAAGCATTCGTTTTAGGTGTGGAAATTAGCACAAGATAGAAATAAAAGAGTTGAATTCGGAAATTTTCACTTCAGTTGCAATTCGTTTGAGAACAAGCCCAAAATATCGATTTTCCCCTCTCCCCATGCAATTTATATTCGTAATTGTCTGGCAACCCCCTGAAACCTAGGCATTCCGAATTCGAAACACACTTTAGCATCATGGCGTCCAATTCGAGTGAACAGGCGAGCACAACAAGGTAAGAAAACAATGTTTAAACCCCTATTTTGATCAGCACTTGATTACTTAAGACGCCATATTGGTTCTTGAATGTCACGCGTTTCTTCAACTTGAATGAATTTCTCCATAGACTTAGTTATTTTCCAATTTTAGAGAGATCCGTCTATGTAAGAAAAGTCGTAAATGCGGTAAGGACGACAGTCATAGTGCTAGGTGTGATTCTAAACGGGAGCGGACGAACAGATTTTGGGAGCATTCAAGCTTCAAGGCATCCCTCAAGTACTCAATAAAATGAAGCGTGACTTCAATGATCAAAATGAAAAATATCAGACTGCTATAGCCGAGCCCGTTTAAATTAATGATAAAGAAGAAGAGCTAATAGAAAGAGAACGAGAATCAAAGGAAGAAATATCTCGCATGGAAAGTATGAAGGATGAATATGCAGTGAGGATAGATCTTTAATTATTTTCAATTTAGTGTGATCAGCTCCATGACAAATCTGACCCAATAGTGATTAAATAACAGATGATTATTAAACTGGGACTAGTATTTTATTATTTTGGAAAGAAAAGTATTCTTCATAATAATTCGAAGCGTATAAATCGCATTTAAATGGCTTGGATCAGGGGTTCGGAATAGTAAATAGTGCAGAATTTTAAAGATGGAATATGATATAATTTGATATACTGAAAGTCTTATTTATTCATTTCCCAGCACAAACTTTGGAGGAGACAAAAGGTCATCAGGAATCTCCAAAAGAAAACTGTCAACCAGCGGAATAGCAAGTTCTCAAGCTTGTTGCCATAAATCTCTTCTAGCCCACTGTTCATGTTCC
>JAUJYZ010000281.1:102500-212500 GCA_033675265.1 Actinostola sp. cb2023 | reverse complement strand
AACTGCTAGTTGTCCATTCAAACTCGATCTAATATTTTCCGGATGATTAACCTACCCATGCTTAAAGATCCAATGCTGCAAGTAGGCATTCCTTGTGTGGAATTGTTTATCGCATTTAGAACAACACAATGCCTATATGTATACTGGTACCCAAGTAGGACTGCTGTTTATAAATCATACCCTATTTTGTTTATATTTACAAATAATTTCCAAGGTACTGATCCAAGTAGACCAAGTAGGCCTGTTGTCTACAGATCTGCTATTATGTTTGATATCCACTTAAGAATCTGTAACATCAGTTTTTTTTTTTTTGCGATGAAAATGCATGTCACAGTATCTCCATTGGGTATTATTATTAACTTTGATTAAGCTGGAATTTGCAAATAAAAGATGCACCAGAGTGCCAAAGTGGCTGTTGCAATGAGGGTATATGTTAGTACATCTCAGACACTACAGAAGATCTAACTTTTTTTTTATTGGTGGAGCTAATTTCATTCCATCATCAAGGTAGAGGTGTAGGTTGAGCAAATCAACAACTAACATGTACATGAACTAGAATTTGTGTAATGTGAGTGGATAATGTCGTGGTAGATAATGTCATGTGTAGATAATTGCTTCCTTTGGTAATCATCTGTGGCCATCCATGTGTACAATTCACTTGGGTGGTACAATGTTGTAACAATACCACTTCCTCTAGCTTCCTCTATGTGTTTTCCAATACATACATCAATGATAAAGTTATCAATATACCTCTCTTCTACCAAATCACAGAAAGACAGTACATCTATCGACTTTCTTCCAAGCTTCAGCAGTGGAAAGTGTGGTGCTTTGTACTGGAGTACATCGTCAAGTGAAGCCAATTCACTGAATTCATTGAAAACCCAACCTGTTACAACCAAGGAGCCCCTGAATATGTTTTTTAATAATTTGGATCTTTATCAAAATAGCAAAGTTCTCTTAAAAGTAAGTTGTCTTCCTCCGTAAATAATCCCATGCCACCTGAACTTAAAATATACTGTGAACATGAAATTAGATTAAATTGGGTTTTTGATACATTAGCTTACCATCATGAATGTATATTAACTGTTGTTCTTTCTCACTGAATATTTTCTCTCTCAATGTCAGAGCAGTATCAGCAATCTTCACAAACCTTAACATAAATGTATGCAAATGAATGAAATATAAATATGATAATTGTTTTGTTTTGTACAAAAGGCGGATTGTGGAAGATCAGCTGTGGCCATCTCACAAAAATGTAGAACAGTTTGAAAACAAAATGGACATTAAAGGGGTCTTAGTCAACAAGGTCCCTTTTGTGATAGCATAACTTATATACACGCAAAAGCAACTACTGTATGTCTTCACATGACATATGCATGTTGTATATTTGAATTACTTGAATGACTTTTTGCATATAATAAGCTTCACCAAAAAAAAACTTCCAGCTTTGCTGCATAGTAGTCGATATTTAAATATTCTTGTCTTTTCCTGTCTTAGACTTTTCTTTTCTCATCCTCTACCTCTGTGGCTCAAGTTGACAAGCTCATCATGTTTTACAGCCCAACTTATTGGCAGCTCAACCAAATACGCTTTTAGATCTAACACAAACAGTTAACATCATTTATCAATGGATTAAGTACAAGTAGTGTAATGTTCCTTTTATACTACTTTAAACTCAATGTGCATACAAAATGGCGGACAGTTTACAAGATAGAGCACATATCGAGCACAAAGATGTGAATTATAGTAACGCGATTGTCACACAGTGTCACATATAGTCCTTTTCATTCCCAAAATATGCACATAAACACTTATTTCATAGTTAGGTAGCCTGCGTAGCCCGGCGCTGGGGAGAAAAAGGACAAAAAAGGAGGGGAAGGGAGGGGATGAGGAAAAAAGGGACTGGGGAGGAGGGGAAAGGAGGAGGAGGGGGATTGGGGAGGAGAGGAAGAGGGAGCGCCTGCAATGACGCTATTGTTGTAGCGTTTACCGCCCACTCGCTTCCAACCAATCATAGCTTGCGAAAGCCAACCAATCACGGCTCAACAAAGTTTTACATGTTTACTTCCGTTTCTTGTCAAAATAAAAAACACAAATCGCACGTGAGTGTTGTAATGTCGAACGAAAACTTAACTCCCGAAGAAATTAAACTCAATACAAAAGTCAAAAGGGGACGACAAAAATATTGTCTTGATTTAGAATAAAAATGATGAGGATGATATTTAGATATTCAGTTACTCAAAGAGATACTTGACAAAAATTACCATGACTAAAGACATTGTTTTTTATCTATCCACAAAATAGACACGAAGTAATGTCCCATAATTTACAACTGCAAGTGTTCACAGGAGATGAGAGAGACTGATTTGGTTATTATTTCTGCCGATCTGTTGATTGTGGACTTGTTTTTAATGGATATCAAACTCGAAACAGGTATGCACAACTTTCTTATTCTTATACAACAGTATACATAATAGTAAAAACAGCCAATCAGAATATAAGAAAGACAACTCCAGAGCATTGTATAACTAGTGTATATGATATTTGTAGACATGAAAGGAAGTTCCATCCAAACTTCAGTGCTGAAATACACTTAGAGGAACAACAACCTTCCAAACCCGATGAAAAGAAAGAAGATTTTATCTTCAATTATCACCAAGGAAAGATGATGCTGGGACTGATCATCATGTCTTTTGAAGATGCAGTGAAAGAAGGGGATGGAGAGCATCTCTTCCAGATATACAAGATATTACTACTAATATATAAAGCTCATGGACACACTAAATATTCATATGTTACACTTCTCTATCTTGTTAAAATCCATGCACTATTACCTGAATTTGAAGCCCATCGATTAAAGTGGAACAGATTTTATAATACTCATGGAGAGAAAGGGAAAAACATTCCACTTGATTTAAGGAAAGAGCACCAAAACAGACAGTTGAAATCAATGTGGAAAGCTCTAGGACCAAATCTTAATGAGAAAAGTGCTGCACGTGTTGCTGGTACTTTAGATCATGTTGAGTGTATTCTTGAAAGCATTGACAAAGATTGCATCATCAAAGATCGCTCTGGCTCACATCGTACTATATGCAAAAAGGAAGAAGCGGTACAGGAAATCATAAATGACCTCATTTCCAAGAATGTTTTCAGCTACACACCTGGGAGGGAAGGTCATCCATCATTCCCCAACTTCAGTTCAAATTTTTTGTCTGGTCTCGACTATAGAGATGTATATAAATGGATGAAGGGACTGATTGACAAGTGGGGATCAATGTATCAGAAAGAAATTAATTAATTAAATTCATTTCCATCCTGGATATTTAATCGATTTTGCATAAAGAAAGTTGAATTTATGAGTCTCTATTTACACTGTTCTGTACATATTATTAAATTGTATATCATATTATCAATATTTCAAGGAAATAGCAATAAGTTACAGTGGGACATACTAACCGAAACCATTACAACATAACTGACCAAATACATTAAGGTAATACCTGAAAACTTTGCCAATGAAGACTTGTTGGAATGTGATTGTTTTAGTCTGATTGATCAGTTGTGTTTAAGTGATCCTATGTATCCCTATGAATGTTTTGAATGGTTATACATAATATGATTTGAACAAGAACAATAATTATTTGAGTGTGTCTTAGCACCAAACTACATTTACTCAGGTTGAAATTATTTGTGGCTTTTTACAGCCTTTGTAATATTGTAGTAATAGTGTTGTATAAGAGAGGGCGAGAGGGATATGGAAATATACTTGTAACATGTACATTGTATTTCCCTCGTATCTCCATTTTTTCTTTATGCAAACATTTTGAAATATATACATGTACATAGCTTTAAACAGCTGTAGACAATATTAACTTAAATGTAATATTTAAGCCACAATTATGCCAATTGTATAATACAGTGTACATTAAAAGAGAGAAATTGAATGCTCTTCACTATCATTGTATGTCCATTTGAAAAACAACTAATCAAACTGTGTATATTAATATCAGTAGAAACCAACTAGTATACTACACTGTATCACCAATCCTGCAATCTGGGCCCAGTTGTTCGAAAGCGGGTTAACACTAAACCAGGGTTAAATTCCCTAACCTAGGGTTAATTCTTAAGATTTTAATATTTAATTAACCCTGGGTTAGCTCTAACCCGCTTTTGAACAACTGGGCCCTGATTGGCTAACATACTCTGACAATATCGGAAGGGGAGAAGAGGAGTGCGACAGTCCCTCCTCCTCTTCTCCCCTTCCGATCATCTCCCCCTCCAAAGCGCCGCTACGCAGGCTAACTCAAACCAACAACTTGAACTCATAGTCTAATAATAATAATTGTTAAGGTGACTCCAACATAATTGCGAGTGCATTTTGTGATTTTTTTAACTCGCTCGTATCGCATCAAAAACACTCGGATATTTCTGCATTTAACACATGTAATAACTCAAACATCTAGGCTTGTAAGAGTGTATTCAAAATTTTATTTTTCAGTCGCGTTTGCCGATACGGGCCGATTTTCTAACAGTGGTTTTTCATAATATTGTCCTCCTGTTCGCTCAAAAATCGTACGATTTCTATGAAACTTCAGATTCTTGTTAAATAGATTGTCATAATTTTGTCTGCCGGGTTTAAAGAAAATCTCTCGACTGCAATTTGCGCGGCCTAAAAACTGACCATAAAAATAATGCCGCCACCTTGCAGTCGAGAGATTTTCTTTAAACCCGGCAGACAAAATTATGACAATCTATTTATCAAGAATCTGAAGTTTCATGGAAATCGTACGATTTTTGAGCGAACAGGAGGACAATATTATGAAAAACCACTGTTAGAAATTCGGCCGGTAACGGCAAACGCGACTGAAAAATAAAATTTTGAATACACCCTTAAAAGCCTAGATGTTTTAGTTATTACATGTGTTAAATGCAGAAATATTCGACTGTTTGTGAAGCGATACGAGCGAGTTAAAAAAATCACAAAATGCACTCGCAATTATGTTGGAGTCACCTTAAATATATGTACTTACACTTTCCAATATTCCATAGTAGTTAAAAAAATAATTGTACAAGAAACACCAGATTTTAGAATCTTACTTCTGGGAGATCTTCGTCACTATCTGATTGTTCACCCAGATTGTTCCATCATTTGTTCCATCTGAAGAGCATGTGACTCATTGTCTCGACTACATTGTGAGATCACTTCCATACATTGGTCAAAATTTGGAATATCCAAATAAACTTCCTGTATCACCTCCAAAATTGCAAGAGAACTAGCAATTGAGAACACTGGACATGTCTCAAGAATGTCACTAACAGTGAAAATCCTGGAGCAATTCTTAACAATGTCTTCAATCAGTTGCCTTGAAAATCCATGTCCAGAAACTTTATCCAGAAGAGATGTTCCTTTTGCAAACCTTCCTTGCACTTCTTCAAGGGCAAGTTTTAAGTCAAGTTTATCCTCTTCATTTACTGGCCTTGTCAGCCTCAAATTGCTTGTAATTGAAGGTGGATGTTGGTTTTCAAATAATGGTCCACATGCACCGCAACTGTCACCATTGCACTTGCAACTGAGAGAGCAAAAACTACAGCAATTATGTTGTGGCAATGCAGGTTCATCTAGGGGCGCATATGCAGCCACACGCAGGCAACCATTTGTCTTCACAAAGTCTTTTATGGACGTTTCGCACTGGCTGAGCTGATGGCCATGGTAAATAATGAGAGCGTGACTTTGTAGACCATCTCTCCCTGCTCTTCCAAACTCTTGATGTTGATCCAACAAATTACGAGCAGGACCATAATTCACAATGTAGCGGATGTCTGAGAAGTTTACTCCCATGCTCAGGGCAGTTGAGGAGATAACAACCCTGATTTTCCCATTGCCTCGCAAAGACTCGACCACTCTTTCTTTGTCATGCTCCCAAGAGCTTGAATGGTAGATTCCCAATACACAGTTGTTTGCAAGTTTGGGTTCATGGGGGGAATATGCTATATCGTTCATAGTGTTGCAATATATAATAGTTTTTGGTGTTTGGTCACCATTTGCCTTGATGCATTGCAAAAGCCAATGCAAATGATCCAGAATGACATCCTTCTTGTGCTTTTGAACAGCAAAACGAATGTTCTCTCTGTTTGGGCTGATCTTGATGATCAGAGGTTCTTTCAAATTCAGTGATTTCTTGATTGTGGTGACTGTGTTTTCCTCTGCTGTGCCTGTGAGTGCTGCGACAGGTGTTCCTGAATAAAATCAGTAAACATATGTAAGCTTACATGAATACCGACCGTATTCACAGCCACGTGAACTGTTCACTGTAGTGGGATAACTTTAAAACATGTTCGACTCATTCTGATGTAGCCCAGTACCTCAATTTTGAAATATTTTCACACGTGCGGCATTATTATTATACAACTTAACGTACCTTCCTTAAGGAAATATCGAAGCATTGATAGTTTGCCATAAGCGGCGCGAAAAGCTGCCGTTTCTCGATGGCGTCCCTTACATTTGGCACCTCTGTTATGGTAAGGGAAAACAAACTAAGATTAATACCGCGAAATATATTTATATGTGAACTATTTAGTGTTTCTTACCTTAATCCTGACCAGGTCTCGATGGTATGAGATTCATCTATCACTAGAGCTACTAAATTATCACGGAATAGTGACGATTTCTTCAGGGCTTGTAAAAACCTTCGATCGGTTGCACACTCAGCAGATGCAAACACAATGGAGTGTTTGCCAGATGTTATATCATCGAGGCTTTCTAGCTTTTCAGACAGAGAACATGCAGATAGACCAAGGGTTTGAGCTTCGGCGATCTGGTCGTTGATTATGCTCTGGAGTGCCGTTACAACCACTACAAATCCAAATCCTCGACGTTGTTGTGCCACAAGAGCAAACGTTTGAAAAATCAAACTTTTCCCGTAGCCAGTCGGTAGAATAGCCACCAAATCTTTACCAATGAATAACTGACGTATGGATTGCTGCTGCTCTTCCTTTAAATCGAAATTTTCACCTTTAAATTCTTTTAAACTAGATATCACAATTCTTAAACTCTCTTCAAAATCTTCGTCCGCCATTATCCGCCATTACTGTACTTCATCTTGTAGATCTGGTATATTTCATCCAGAGATCGGAATGCAATGATTGACGATGATTGACGTCATACACTTCTCGACCAATAGGAATTTCCCGCACCCAGAATGAACGAGTATAAACGCTACAACAATAGCGTTATTGCAGGTGCTCCCTCCTCCTTTCTCCCCTTCCTCTTCCCAGTCCCCCGTCCTCTCCGATCCCCTTCCGATCCCCTTCCGATCCCCTTCCGATCCCCTTCCGATCCCCTTCCGATCCCCTTCCGATCCCCTTCCGATTTCCTTCCGGCCCTCCGTACATCCTTTTTTTCCCTTTCCCCTTTCCCCCTCCCCCCAGAGCGCCGCTACGCAGGCTAATAGTTAGGTTGATTTTCGTTTATAACCTGTAGTCACTATCCAGCGTTTCTATTCTCTTTCGCTTCGCTCAGCCGAATAGAAAACGTTTCATATTTAAGTGATAACGACAATACAAGTTGGAGGGTAGCCATCCAGCAAATCAGTGTTTATTGGTGTTCAAAGTATAAGGTAATAGTGTACAATGTAGGGAGTTGACAGACCGATAACTAGTTACAAATTAACGAGTATATGAATACACGAGGGCTGTTTAAATGTGTAAGTGACACGGTACAACTAGAACTAAATGAGTGTAATTGCGGGAAAAGCAAACTAAGGGACTGGCAGAAACGTAACAACAGAACTACTGACTGAAATGCACTGGAAGCGTCAAGTGACGAATACACTTGAAGGAGTGGTATATAAGACTAATAGTGGTCCCATGGGGGACACGCCGCATAGCGGCGGGCATGCCTTAAGCACAACAACATGAAAAACATTTCTATTCTCTTTCGCTTCGCTCAGCCGAATAGAAAACGTTTCATATTTAAGTGATAACGACAATACAAGTTGGAGGGTAGCCATCCAGCAAATGTCAAGAAAACAAGCAAGCGCGGTTAAAGAAAACGAACAAACTTAGATGCCGAGACTAAGAGACAACTACAATTGATGTTGGAGATTATCGCGACAATATAGATCTTTGCTTCTATCTGACTTCCATCGGCCATGTTTCTCGATTATTCTATCGGGAATGTCACTGTTAGCTGCTGCTGTGGCACCCCCTATTCTCAAAGAATGTAAACCAATACGAGAGGTATCAATACCAAGAGCAATAATACCTCCCTAGCTCTAGAATATGATAACTGCGAACCTGCGCGCAGGGAGTATGAAAGGGAGGTACTGTGAAAAACGAGACTAGCAAAAACAAAACTACTAGATGACATGTCTGCGCACGCTGACGACGCATATCGACAGAGCATGTTATAAGGGCAAGTCGAATTACCAGTCTTGGCGATAACAACCGTGGAACCGTCATGACACTGATCCGTCTTACGTCTGGGTCGGAAAATGGAAAAATAGGCATCCTCGAAACTAATGTGGCACCACTTAATATTACAAATCTCATTGAATCTCAAAAACCCGGCAAAACCTACTAAACACAAAGTAACATCACGAAAATCAAAAAGGGAAGCCGACGACCCTGCGAAGCGCAAGACTAAACGATCAAGATGCTCAGGTAAAATGGGCAATCTTTGTCGGGAAACATGCGATTTACACGCATCCAGACGTTTACAACCTAAGAGTACTGCTTTAAGGAAACTACTATCACAATAGCATAGTAAGCTGACTGGATCGTGCTAAAACAAAAACCAGATTGAAGTAAATTAACCAAATAAAGAGCAATGTAAGTGTCATCGGCGGGAAAATAATTAACCTCACTGAACTGGGTACACCACAGCTTCCATTTCTTGAAGAGAGAGAAATAGGATTTAGCAGTAGAGGGTGCAATAGAGCTTACCAGAGCGGTGGCCACGCCAGGCGCCAGGGACTTGAGGACGGGACTTGAAACCTGCGAAAAACGCTTTGTAAAGGAAACAAACACAAATAAGAACCAAATTAACATCTACACTGATAAGAAACATCAGAAAACTACAAAGCATTGAGAGTTATGGAAAACCCATGGCTATAAAGCTCTGTCTATGAGAACCTTTATCAATGTAGCTAAATAATAGCCAAATCGGAGACTATGAGACATGAACGGTTATGAAACCCTGGCTATGAAGCTCTGACTATGAAGTCCTGACCAATACCAAATGTTAACCCAAATAGGAGACTATAAAGCGTAATGGGGTATATGACACCCTGGCTATGAAGCCATTAACAATGCATCTAACTATTATTGGAAGCATCTAAGGTAACCACCAAAACTGGGGATTTGAAATAACCATCAGAGAAAATGGTATTTACACCATGAGGTGAAGGACCAAATATGTGGGCCGGATCACAAAACTCCAAAACACGCATGACCGAAAGTCTGGGTCCAATACTGGGAAACAAGAAGGGCCAGAAAACAGCTGACTTCCACAAAGGAACGATCAGGGTACCGCGAGCACGACACTGCTCTAAGTGTAAAACTGTTCGTGGCACTAAGTACAATGGAGGAACTAGCCAATTGTTGTCATTGGACCAATTAAAACTGAAATCATCGACACCTTGTGTACCGGGACACCAAAACTTAGAATAAAATCTAGTACACTTAGCCGTTACATGCGAAGCAAAACAATCAAGAGTGAACGGTCCAAACGATGCATTAATGTGGTTGTAAAATTCAACCGAAACACTGCAATCATCGTAATCAATAACACGGCTAAGAGAATCTGCGTACTCGTTAAGACTTCTAGGGGTCCATTCTACTTCAAGAGTTACATTGTGGGTCAAACAAGACCGAAAAATGTCCAGAGCTAAACAATGTAAACGGAGGGAGGTGCTACCTTTACGACAAATGATGGCGACATTACGATTGTCGGTGAAGAACTTCACCACCTTTCCCTTTATATCAGAACTGAATGATTTAAGACCGTATAGAGCGCATTGAGACAATGTGAAATGCGCTATATAAGAACCGACATATTATTATTATAGAATTCCTAGCAACTCGCGACCGTTACTATCCATCTGTACCTCCGTGGTAGAAAAAGCTATAAAATATAATTCAAACTCCGTCTGATCTACAAATAACACATGTCCACCACATGCGTGAGCACTGGCATCGGAGTGAATAATAACCACAGGAGTATTATAGCGAAAAAGAAACCTATGATTGAGACTAGTCACATTATTGCTCCAAAAATCGGTCTCAGTTAAGCACTGTTGAAAATAACAGAAATTGTTAAGATCTAAAACGGTATCCCAATGATCTCTAAAAATAACAGCAGACTGAAGGAATCTAGACATCAACAAAGCAACATTGCCAACAACGGGAGAAAGCGATATGATTTTACCGACAATCGAAGCGATACAACGGGGTGAGACGAACGGTAAACTAGATTTGAAATTATCAAGTGCGTCCAGAAAATTATCGAGCCTAGACTGGGGAATGGAAATCGAACATTCGGCAAGATTCCATGAGAGTCCAAACCACTCGATGGTCTGTACAGGATCCCAGGAAGACTTTTGTAAATTCGGAACAACGCCTGCATTGATAAGATCATTGCGGACAGCTGAAGAAACCGAGCGAGCTATCTGAAAATCGCTTTCACAAGATATGCCGTCATCTAAATATAGTACAAGATGAAAACCTTGCGAACGCCAATGACTGACCAAAGGTCTGAAAAGCTTAGTAAATAAATACGGCGCCGAAGAAGGACCGAAAGGGAGGACCGTGAAGCAACAATACCTATTCAAATTGGAATGGAGAGGCCATTGAAAACCTAAATATTGTTGATGAGTGTTGCAGATATCAACATGATGGTATACGGATTACATGTCAAACTTCAACATGAAACCATCGGGCACAACATAATTAAGGAAAGTTTTCCAATCTTCCATACGAAACTTAGGTTTAGGGACGCACTTATTGACATGACGTAAAACTAAAATAAGCCTAGGTAATCCTTGAGAATTAAACGACACAGATAAAGGGTTGATTACCGTGGGGGAAACAAAAACTTCAACAATTAAGCCTAAATGGAGTAAATCTGAAATGGCCTGGAAAACAAAGGAACTATTGTCCCTAGCGGACTTATTATTAGGCAGTAAAATGCCGGTGGGCAAAACAGAAAACGGAATAACATAACCAGATCTAATGGTACTCAAGACCCACTGGGGAGCAGAAATACTAACCCAAAAATCAATGTGAGCTTTCAATCGGCCTTTATCAATAGGTAAAGATTTACCTAATTCATAATCATGTAAATTATCGAGGTAAAAGCTAACTAAATCTGTACTAGCAATGTCAGAAGTACACTTATCTTCGAGCAAACAGTCCAACTCCTCCAGAGGGATTTTGAAGACCACGGCAGGTGCAGAGCGGCTTTGGATTTCCGTCTCAATGCTTCCTTTTCAGCCTGACGAATCTTCTTGTCGTCGTCAGGATCAAGGGCCACGGCAGAAGCCTCGTAGTGCTTAACGGTAAGCCAACCGGCCTCAGAGGAGTCTGCGATTCTAATCTTGCGATTACGTTCGTCGATCAGAGAAGAGGCCTCGTTTAACAACTCCTTGGTGGTATTGTTATCTTCAGAATTAAGAGCAGCAATAGCCTTCTCCAAGATGCCTTTGACTGAGACGTTGAACTTGAAGTTTCTTTCGTTACCAGGATGAGTGAACTTTATATCTGAATCTGCTTTCAGTTGTTTAGAGATACACAAAGCACTTTCGGCAGTACGAGTTGTAACCACGAACTGACCAGCTAATTGAGATTTGTGGTCGTCTAATTGCTCGAGTAAAAACGAGCGAAAATCATCCAGATCAGCCTTCGTCACGCTGTCTCCCATCAAGCAAGCAAACTAAGGGACTGGCAGAAACGTAACAACAGAACTACTGACTGAAATGCACTGGAAGCGTCAAGTGACGAATACACTTGAAGGAGTGGTATATAAGACTAATAGTGGTCCCATGGGGGACACTCCGCATAGCGGCGGGCATGCCTTAAGGTGGCTATAAACTGTTTTTTAAAGCTCCGACCGGCAATATTCAGAGCGTTCAAAAAATGTCTTTCTTTCTTTGCAGTGAAACGATTTTTACACATGTGTTGACTAAATGATTGAAGTTTAAAATAGTGGGTGTGGCATGGCAATCGCCATTAGTATGCTCATGTTATGGGGAAATCCCCATAAACAGTTTTTGGAGCCGGTCTCGGAAAATCCTCGACAGAATATTTCTCAAACTCGGGATGTTGTACTTTGAGTCTAGACCTTGCCGTTGAGTGAATTTCAACAAATTAAATCTAGCCGTTTTAAAATGATGATGTTGCTAAGTTTATTATTGATTTCTCGGTTTCGACTCAATACCGTTCACGGAAAGAGCTCTAAAATAAGATATATTAAATATATCTCACTTGTGTTTTACTAGACAAATCTTTAATATGTTCTTAGGGATGTTGTGCAATTTCAAACCATTTTCTTATATCGATGAGGAACTAGAGCTCAGCAAATTAAGAATAGTTGTTGTCATAACATTTCCCGAACTTTAAATCGAAGTGAGGTCCGTATTTCTCGGAAATGGCTCCATCACTTGCTGTCAAACTTTCTCCACATTAAATACAATATATATACAACAAAATGCATCAAGTTTTATTTGCATTGAAACGATGTAAGTCGCGGGAAAAAGCCGAGAAATACTACCCTTCACCCGTAGCAGTTTCGGTCGGGCTCAAAATATTCAAGCCTTTGTCTTGCCCTTTTGTTCCACTAACAATGGCGTTCACGTCAATTTCAATAATTTTACATATTAGCGTTACTTTTTGTCACGCCGTTAATGTCCCACTTCGACGCGCATTTCCGGTAGCTCAAAATTCCACCCTGTTTAATTTTATATGTGTTAAAATTAACATTTTCCTAAAATTACACACTTGAATTTGGCAAATATAAAACATGTGATATATATTCAAGTGTTGGTTCTTTCTTTGTCTTTCTTTCTTTCTCGCTATTCGTATATTCCGAACATGTTTTGAAGATGGGACAGTAATTCTTGCTCTGAGACAATGACGAAAACGAAAGAGGAATATATGAAATCTCGGATGAAAAACCTATCGAAAAACAAGAGCGTCGACACTGATAACAACGATGAATCTACCGTTACAAGTCAAGTCAGCAAGAAGATACCACGTGGACGTAGAGCACAAATTCGAGAGAAAATGAAATCAGTTCTTGCCCAAAACAGGGCGAAAAAGCCGCAACCAAAGGGAAACGAACAAGACTGCATGATGCAACCCTCTCCATTTTTACTGCCAGAACAGATACAACTCAGAAGTAACACCAGAGCAAACCAGAAACACTCCACTAATGAAAACTACATTATTAATCTGCGCAAACTTAGTACTGATTTAGAACGATGCACAAATTGTAAAAAAGGCCCGCTTTCACTGACAAACATCATTCAAGAACCAAAAAGACAGGGGCTTGGTGTAATTATCCATGTATCATGTACGTCATGTGACACGATAAACTTGATAAAACCATATGACAGTCATCGTATAGGAGCTAGAGGCCCCGCTGTGGTTGATGCCAATACAAGAGCAGGACTTGCAATGCTGCATGCCGGATTGGGTCCCAGCCACCTTTCGAGCGTTCTTTCAATCATCGGGGTACCCCCGCCCTCTATAGTAACCATCAAAAAAAGAGAAAGAGAAGTTGGGATTGGAATAGAAAGTGAAGCTCAAGATAGCTGCTCACGAAGTATTCAGAATGAGAAGAATGTCGTTATGGAGACTAGCGAAATTTCATCCGTTGAAGGCTGCGTACCGATCTCAGCTTCCTATGACGGGGCGTGGTCAAAGAGAGGGAAGTCGCGCGACTCTCTTACTGGATTTGCTACCCTAATTGGCGAGAATTCAAAGAAAATAATACAGTATGCAACACGCACAAGTATCTGCCGAATTTGTGATGTTGCCACACGGTCGCAATGTCAAGTACAAGATCACGACTGCCGCAAGAACCACACAGGCTCTGCTAAATCAATGGAATCCGAAATTGCCGTTCAGCTTTTCAGGGACGCCCCAAATCATGGCGTAACTATTTCAAGCTATACTGGTGATGAAGATTCAACTACGGAAAGCCATATAAAGTGTCGTGTGCCATACGAAGTTACTAAATGGTCAGATATTCAACATGCTCGACGCAATTTTGCATCAAAGTTATACAATTTGAGGTAAATATTTCCCACAGAGGGATTGTATGTTTTCTATCAATATTTATATCTATTCCAACACCGACGCACGGCAGTTCCTTTCCTTTCAATTTGAGGTAAGCTCAAATTCAACCCACAACTTGAATTCACCGTTATATGTATTTACCGTAGTTAGGACCGCTGAGGTTGTCCTCGTTCATAAAACATGCAAATAACGTTTGTCTTGAACTGTTCTTGTCGTGCCTCATGCTGTTGAATATTGTTATTTTGGCACATCGCGCTTGGCTGCACTAAGGCAGCTTTTAGGTCATTTTCGACGCATTTTTCGACAATCCCTTATATACCGCCTGAGAAAACAGCCGCCTCTCTTCTTTCTTGGCTTCCTATTGAAAGTCACCCTAAGAGAGGAGGCTGTACGTTTTCTCGTGTTACTGATGACCATCCCAGTCTACTTTATGTATGGGGGTCCCCTTTCAGGTCCCTGAACATCCTCTTTCTTCATTTTTCATTAATATTCCTTGTTTCAGATCTTCAGTGAAAGGATTGACATCCACGGTCATTCAGTATCTGTGCCGATGTTTCATGTACTGTCTCCATCAGCACAAAGATGACCCAAGAGGACTACAAGAAAACCTGTTGCTGATCGTACCCCATGCATTCGGACACCATGAAAATTGCCAATCATGGTGCGGCTACTTGAAGAATCCAACTAGCTATGTCCATAAAGATCTTCCTGGAGGGAAAAACCTGAGTGGGGAGGATTTGAAAGCTGCTATCAACGATTGCCTTGAGCCATTTACTTCGACTGAGACAACAAACAAGCTGGCACATCTTGGTAGCTCACAAGCAAACGAATCCTTCAACAATATGGTTGGCAGTAAAGCTCCTAAAATTCGTCATTATGGTAGTTCAGAGAGCCAGGACTTCAGAGTTGCTGCTTCAGTGTCACAATTCAACGACGGTTTATGTTATCTGGAAAATGTAGCACAATCGCTACACCTAAGCGAAAAACAAGCAATGCACTCGTACATAACGACTGGTGATAAAAAAAGACAAGCCGACAAACAGCGAAAATCCACAAGGAAATTCAAGCGACGAAGAACTGAGCTGAAGAAGACGAAATTGCGCAAGAAAGAAACTAAAGAACAGAAAGAAGGTACAACTTACGAAAGCGCCGTTGGTATATCAGCATCTGTCCCTCAAGTCACTAGTGCCATGATAAAAGCTCTAGCTTTGACACTCACTCAGGATGAGTACGAGGAAACAGTCGAGATTGCAGTGGTACAGCAACAAAACGTAACATCTACAATGGAGCTCAATATCCAATCTATAAAAGAAGATGATAAAGCCATCTTTGTACTCGATCTGGAGACTACTGGGCTAGAGAGATGCAGTGATATTACCCAGCTGTCATGTCTTTCAGTAGATAAATCTCAATCTGTTTGCTGTTACATGCTTCCAAAAAAAGATATCAAACCGTCAGCCTCTAAAATAACAGGATTATCTACAACCTACCGCAATGGCCAAAAGATCTTGTTGAAGAACAATCAGGAAGTTCCAGTTCATTCTTTCATCATATGTATACAGCAACTGATTACGATGTTCAAAAAAGCGATGGATCAAGGAAAAACGCCAGTTATCATTGCCCATAACGGCTTCAAGTTTGACTTCCCCGTGCTCGCCAACAGCCTCAAACGATTTAATTTGCTGGAATATTTTTTGGAAGTACCCTGTCTATTTGTTGACTCTTTAGTATTGCTGAGACAGCAGTCTAAGCAGAAGGAGTGCCCTATTCGCAATTGTAAATCCAAAAACATCACGACGCTTTACAGGTTTTTGTTTGATAAAGAGTTCTCTGGTCATGACGCAACAGAAGACGTCAAAGCTTTGATTTCTATCCTATACGACTCCAGACTAACTGTCACGCACACTGAAGTCCTAAGTTTGGCAAAGGAATTCAAAGACTTTGCACATGATGAAGCAGCCTGCAAAATCAGAAAAGTCATAGGAATGGAACTGATGCAGATTGGACTTTCCTCATCAATGAGCGATAAAATCGTTGACTCTGGCATGACATATGGACGACTGAAAGATGTCTATCGTCAGAAGCGACTGCGCGGACTTCTCACTGCACTGGCATTACCAGTATCGTTTCAGAGGATGAAAGACCAGAAAGCTAAGCCAAGAGTTACTAGGCATATAAAAACATTAAGCACAATTATTACACATTTCAAACAATGATGGATGCAGGAGGGCCACCAAACATCAACAATACAAAGGAAACTGCCATAAGTTGTATATATCTGTATCTAGTTTGTACATATAAATAGAACTGTGTGCCATACAGATGAATTTACCCATTTATTTATCTCAGTACGACAATGCGCACTTTAGATCGCGTCACTCTATATATACAGTTCTTCTGGAGAAAATATAGAATTTACACACAGAATGAAGGGATATATTTTTAGCACAAACAAATTACTGAGTATTGAATTCATTCATTATAATTAGATATAACATTGAGCTACCGGAAATGCGCATCGAAGTGGGACATTAACGGCGTGACAAAAAGTAACGCTAATATGTAAAATTATTGAAATTGACGTGAACGCCATTGTTAGTGGAACAAAAGGGCAAGACAAAGGCTTGAATATTTTGAGCCCGACCGAAACTGCTACGGGTGAAGGGTAGTATTTCTCGGCTTTTTCCCGCGACTTACATCGTTTCAATGCAAATAAAACTTGATGCATTTTGTTGTATATATATTGTATTTAATGTGGAGAAAGTTTGACAGCAAGTGATGGAGCCATTTCCGAGAAATACGGACCTCACTTCGATTTAAAGTTCGGGAAATGTTATGACAACAACTATTCTTAATTTGCTGAGCTCTAGTTCCTCATCGATATAAGAAAATGGTTTGAAATTGCACAACATCCCTAAGAACATATTAAAGATTTGTCTAGTAAAACACAAGTGAGATATATTTAATATATCTTATTTTAGAGCTCTTTCCGTGAACGGTATTGAGTCGAAACCGAGAAATCAATAATAAACTTAGCAACATCATCATTTTAAAACGGCTAGATTTAATTTGTTGAAATTCACTCAACGACAAGGTCTAGACTCAAAGTACAACATCCCGAGTTTGAGAAAAATTCTGTCGAGGATTTTCCGAGACCGGCTCCAAAAACTGTTTATGGGGATTTCCCCATAACATGAGCATACTAATGGCGATTGCCATGCCACACCCACTATTTTAAACTTCAATCATTTAGTCAACACATGTGTAAAAATCGTTTCACTGCAAAGAAAGAAAGACATTTTTTGAGCGCTCTGAATATTGCCGGTCGGAGCTTTAAAAAACAGTTTATAGCCACCTTAAGCACAACAACATGAAAAACATAAAGACAGGTAAAATCTTCCAATAATAAATTGATAACTGCTCAATCACTCTCGAGATGTGTATGGCTTATTGCCGACGTTCTCAGCATTTTACCTCATGATTTTCAACCCGACAACGATTATGCAATTAGCAGCCATATAGCTAATTGCATAATCGTTGTTGGGTTGAAAATCATGAAAGCTATGACCAAAAGGAATTCTGGGAAATTAAAACACTCAAATAACACCATCAAATGATCGACCAAAGGATCTTAGTTAAATAGCTCATATACCTTCAAAACTACGAGAACATTGAATATATCTGTATGTAATGCAGGTCATGAACTGATTTCCCATCCATCCTTGTGGTCTCAGCTTCTATGATTTATGATTTTCAACCCGACAACGATTATGCAATTAGCTATATATCCAAATAATCTGACAACAATGCACTTAAGCCACAGGTAGCCCAACTCTATCTTCTGAGGTTCTTAGTTATCATTTTCTAATTTGTAGCAAATTAGCCAATTTCTACGGCTTGAGAATACTATGTGTGACAATGTTGTGTGACAGAAATAAATCACAAGGCAAACATCGAAAGTACATAAATTGTGAAGACTTTTTGCCAACAGGCAGCCGACGGTCTAACCCAATCAGAAAGCGCTTTTGTCTGACGTCATAATAATCACGTGGTTGTCACGGGAAGAGCTACGCTGATCGCTACACTGTTGCTTACACTGTTTCGTTGCACAAGATAAATCCAAAAAAGTCAGATTTATGGTATATTTATGTTCTTTGCTTTTGCTATACTGAACTGTGTACTCTTTTCTAGATCGATTTGCTGACTATATGACAGCTTATGTTCTAAACTGAGTAAAATTAATACTCAAAAGGGTTAACCGAATCACCGTGTTCGAATATATTCACACAGATTCACACAGTGATCGGCCAACATGCCAACTTTTGTCAAGAGACACAAATCCTACTTTACTGAATTGTTTAATCGACTCAAAATTAAGAAATATAAAACAGTTTTCCGTTTTATATACTCTGATCTAAACATGCGGGATGTTGGGAGAACACGAGAGAAGCGTAGGAAACCACGACGCGAAGCGGAGTGGTTTCCAGCTTCTCAAGTGTTCTCCCAACATCCCAAGTGTTTAGATCAGAGTATATAAAACGGAAAACTGTTTTATATTTCTTTTATAAAATAACTACAATGATTTCTTTTTGAAAAAAAAACGTTTATTTACGCGAGATTCTACTGATCAAATTTGCAATTCTCCTGAAAAGCATCAGAAATCGCCATCGTCCAATCAAATCTCGCGAAAGAAATCAAAATGGCAAGCGACTCGACAACTTTTATCTGTGTCGTTTCGCCGTTTAATAAGAGTTTTGACAGGAAAAACGTTTTGAAGAATGCTATTTTCTGTCAGAAAATTAAATAAGAATGCTTCTTACGGTTTCTTTTATCAGTTTGTGTATCCTCTAAATACGAAAAACGAAGAAAAGCTGAGCTAATGAAGACGAATCGCCAACTTTTTGCCGACTATTTGACAACTAGACGGAATGAGCACGAAGTCAGGTAGCCAAATATCCACAGTTTTTGTCGTATTTTTAAATCTTTTCAGCGTTTTTCTCGACAAGAATGTATACACGATGGACGTTTTTGAGACATTTGACAATATTTTTTCTCTTTGACATATTTTACTAGAGATATTGTCCGGCGAACAGCTTGTCAATTTGTAATTGTAGCTACAAGAATCGCTCTGTTTTTGTGAGTAAGTTTATATTAAATACGGCTATCGTTGCTTGGTATTTTCAGTCGTTAACTGACTTGACAAACTATAGAACTCATAGAACGGTTAGTATGCGATTGAGCAAACTGAGCAGTTAGATTATATAGTTCTCTTCGTTTATATTGTGATTTGTCGACAAAAGTGGACGATTCGTCGCCAGTTTTTGGTGTATTTAAACTCAATTCTTGCAAGTTTTCAGTTTCAAAACAGCAAAATCACATCTTGAGAAAACAAGAAAAACTAATTATATGGCTTTCGTTGAAAATATGTTTATTAAATAAAACATGTTTAACAGCAGAAAAACAAATATTTGGTGTCGATCAAATCCACTGCATCGCTTCAAGGTCGTTCAAGGTCATGACGTAGCGTGTTTATATACTGTCATCTAAAACGGTGTTTTGACCAATGAGAGCGCGCGTTATATCTAAATTATTTTATAATACTCATTATTGCAGGCCAGTAAATAATAACAAATCCTGCTGCTAGACTGATCGAAGTGTCGATCTAACTCGGAAAGCCAGACTGTCACGCGAACATGCTAATTATACGTCTGTGAATTGAAGTATTTGTTTTTACAATATATTATTTCAAAGCCTTCTCTCGGGAATTAGGTCAAGTCTTCGCAAAATAAAATAAATCATGGAGTATAAAACTGTGTTTCAATAATCACAAAAGATCATTGCAACAAAATCATTGTCCTCGTTGACATTTAGCGATAGCTACGGCTAGTCTTATGGATATAAACAAAATATCAACAAACTGTTTTGTGTGATGAATAGTTTAGATTTTAGCTATTAAGGGAGAAATTGGATAGTTTATTGGTGTTATTTGTATGGACATTGAAATTGTGATTTTTAGAAGCGTGGTAATCTGATAACCAATACCAAATTGATACATACCTGAACTGCCGTATCTTTAGCAGTGTGGGTCATAGCTCAAGGTAGGGTTCTTATCTGGACACCTATGGACCTTTGCCTGGGTGTCTTTACGATCGGAATAGGTCCAGCCAGGGTGTTCTGGAATGATTCTAGGTGGGTTGGTTCTGGCCATGGGAGGATGGGAAGTATACCAGGTATTGATCGTAGACATTGTTCTCCAGATGTCCAGACAAGGGGTGTTCACGAATGATTCGTACATATGGAACAGATCTGGGACGATTCGTGCAGGAGTCCCATGTGGCGATAGGTAGTCCAAATGCAGTTGTTCCCCCTTCTTTCTGTGATCAATAGTTTTCCCTGACACCGTTTTTGGGGAGTTTCTCTCTGGTTTGAAACGAAGAGCATGAAAGGTTTCTGTTGCTTTTTTCCTGAGGTCTAATGCCAGGTGTCGACCCGGTATTTACAAGTGATGCAAACAGCAACAGTAACATTGGGGTCAAGTTTCTCGTTTAAAACATGCTCGAAAATGATCACGAAATCTTCAACAACATTTGTTTTCCTTCTTTTATCGATAAAATAACAGCCTTTTTAGGGGTTGTCTGAACTTCTTCCATACAACCTGGCAAAAACAAGCGTGAAAACAACTCTGAACCACAAAATACGTCATTTGTGACCACCAAATTGAAACACGACGACAAGAGCTTCTTAGCTGTCAGTTTTTATTCATGTATAAACAATGGCTCAGTGATAACTTCAAAGTGATAATTGATTTGTAATAATAATATATAATTGGATTGAACTGCAGAACTCAATGTTTTGGATAAAATTGGATCTTGCGATCTTGTTTTTTTTTAATGAAAGTTTTGGAATCACTTTAGATTGATATAATTCATAACCTGACCAAATGTTAGCAAAATCGCTGGAGCTAAAGCACGGCCGCATGAAAGCCACCAAAATTAAGCACTGAAATTAGCTCCAATGATTGCATTGGCTCCCCTGGTTCTAGGTCTTTTTGATTAGCATTTGATGATGAAGCGAATTCTTTTCCTGGGATCACTACTTAAAGACAGAGATGGACATGGATGTGCATATTTCCTACGGTTTCAGTTGCTTTGCCTTGGGAATAAACGTTTTGCAATCTTTGTAGCAACACCTTCCATGTACTTACTTCCTCATCCTTCGCCTTGACATGGCAATAACCAGATGTTATGTTGGTAGAAGAGATGCTATATACACAAAACATAGTGTGACTGACTTTAACAGCTATTGGCAAAGCTCCAGCAAGATCAATAATATCTTCCAAATTCTATTTAGTAATATCGTCACATGGGATATATATTTGGTAGATCATGAAGGTTTGAATAGGATCAGATACAATGTCAGCGAACATGTCAGCGTCGATTTATTTTAGTATGTGTGTATAGCTAGGGCTCTATGCTGTTTGTAGCAAAGTACACTTCCACTATTACAATCAACAATTAAACAATCTGTCATCGTGAGTACTAGTGTTGCAATAATGCCATGTGTCATCAGGGCTACTTGCAACAAGGATACACAAGGATATCGACAAACAAGGCTTTTTGGTCTTTCTGCATGAACCCCCAAATCCATATGTACAACCAGGACATGTTGCTGGTTTATAGTGGTTGCTATATTCTTTATCACAACATGAAGGACAAGTTCCTTTACCACAACATAGCTTGATTTTTCCACCACAAATTATTATAAAGTCACTATTTTAGATAAATCAAAGATGGACAATTTTATTTTGTAATTACAATGTACAAATAAAAACTTCAACTTACAGAATTATATTCAAATTGAGATTAAAATACACAAATACACCACATGTGATTTACAAGACCAAATTTACTGAGGGTGGCACTACTCCAATGGTGAACCCCTTATCTGCCTTAACATAATGAGTCATCATCATTAGAGGTCTACTGAAGGAAACTGCTGAGTATGACTTATTTCCCTGTCAGAGATGCTTCTCGTATACAGCTGACTTCATAATGCTCTGGTAATCTCCAAATTCTTCTTCTTCATCTTGAAAATCATTAACAAATATATGGAATATTTCGGTCAGACAAAGTGCAGTATCTTCTGTTCTCTCCTTCTATACCTTGGATTGAGAAATTCAGACATAGCTAAAAAGCTAGTGTACAGTGTGTTGCCTTAAATCCGGCCGCTTTTTGCATTAATCGCTGTATCTTTCTTTAGAAAAATAGTAGCATTCTAAAAAGCAGTCAAAGACTAGATTTTTCTTTCACTTACCTTGTCACAAATTGACATTTGTTTCACTTCAACATTGTTATATACAAAAATATTGATCGAGGTAGATGCCCTATGTTTGGCCAGGTTGCCCTAAATCCCGGCCATAAATAAGCAGGAATTGCTCGGTAAGGTTTACATTATCTTCCATCATTCTAACTATTTTTTCCCCGCATTGCTATAATAAAGGACTCTAAAGTCATTCTACATGAAAAGATTGTAAAGATAAATTGTAAAAAGACCGAAAATAGACCCTCCTCTACCTCATTGGGAACCCTGTATAACGGGTCTCCCCTGCGCCCGCAATGACATCTGGGGTGCTTACCATTTACCCGGAAAAACTGGAAATTCCGCTTTGAAAATCAAATTGTATGTGTATCGGAAAGTAACGGAAAACTGTACTTGGTCTTCCGTTTCTGGTAATCCACTTTTCCCGCTCTTTTCCGTTCTTCCATAATCAAGGGATATAATATCACGACTTGGCAAATTAAGCCACCAATGTCATTGGTGCTAAAGGTCACTAAGGAATACGGAAATAAGTACGATCAACACGCAAACACATGTAGATAGTAAGTCATACAACACTATGGTTAGAGTGAAATAGAAAAATAATATATTGACGCGACTCCACTGTACAGTTTTTGGGTTATTTGCACCATGAGCATCCCATATTGTATTAGCCAAAACAATAGAATCCAAAATGGCCGCCTTATCGGTAAAAAGGTCTATTGGAAGATCAAAGGTTTCGTGGCGTCTAATTACAAGGTTGAACTACAAGAACTTCAAAATAAATGTAACAATAATAATAGTAATTTTAAATACAGTTAATACAATTCATTTTATGCCCGCCTCAAATCTGTTTTGTATGTGATTTGTGGCCGGATTTAGGCATACCTACCAAAATATGCACGTAATTTCACCTGACCTGAACTTCCGTTTATTTAAGCCGTTCATGATTGTTTTCCTTTGTGTCCAAAGCTACTGATTAGCGTAGTATTTCTGCCAAATATAATCTGTTTACGTTCCATAATTTACGAGGACATGTGTAAAGACTTTGCCCGCATGACTTAAGATGCAGGAAAACATGAAAATTACTGAAGCGATTGTTTTACCTACTTTCAAAACACATTTGAATTCCCGCCTAAAAAGCGGTCAGGAATCCTACAACAGTAGTTAATAAACCTAAACTCATCAATAATTCATACCATTATTTTGTTTGTCATGTTTTAAAATATACGAGAAATCACAGCTAAAATGGCCGGATTAGGGTACGGCCGATATTTAGGGTAACACACTGTACATACTTTTGGAAGCCTGTATAAAAAGAGAGGTCCTCATCGCTTGTAAATTTCTCCATGTCAAACACATGCTGTGACAAAAGTTATGTTTCTTTTTCAAGTGAATTATAATTGTCCTTTAAGTTATTATTATTATTATTATTATTATTATTATTATTATTATTATTATTATTATTATTATTATTATTATTATCATTGTTTTATTGATATATATAAATATACTTATGTTACCATTTTCTTTTTGTTAATTATATTTTCGAGTTCAAGTAGTCAATTGTAAATTACCTACATGTAGTGAGATTTGCAATTGTTTGTGTAAAAAATACATGAAATAAAGTTTCCATTATTATTATTATTATTATTATTATTATTATTATTATTATTATTATTATTATTTTAAAATAAAGTTTTTAGCCGCACATCATTTGTTTAAATAATAATGTTTGGTTGTTATTGACACTTTTTTGGCTCCTGAGCTTCTTGTTATAAGCGATCAATCTCTTCACATTTTAATTGGTGTACTTCATCATCAAGCGGATCAGGGTGTGGATCATCCTTTTAAGAGGTGTTCAGAAGTTGTATTCGAAGCCGAAGGTTCTGACATTTTGGCTTCCTTCCTTGGTAGTGAATCTCGTGTTGGAACCTTTTTTTTTCTTCTTAAACGTAGAATCGTCAATTAAGGAATTTCCGAAGATCATTTGCCCTTCATCTCTTCGTATCGCGTGTATCCACTTTTTACCCCATATCAAATCCCTTGGAAAGTTAAAAAACGAAACACACTTTCCGCCACTATCTTTACAGCCTAACTTTATAGCCTAGTTACATTTCGGCACACACGGCATAGCAAAATAATCTGAAACATTCGATAATAAGATGTAAACAATACACACTATATAAGAAGATCAAGAATACTGACACCTCGTTCTCAAGAAATTTGCTCCCAGGCCTTCCACGCCGTCCAAGTCAGCCGCCATTATTCTAATCTGTGTATACACCTAATTGCAGAAACGTTGTCATATAGAAACAAAAATTAAACTTTATTAAATTAGTAAATCAGTAAATTTATCAATTAGTAATAAATTATCACACTTTGCCCTGCATGCTCCGGCAAGTTGCACATCAACGGTAATTAAAGAAACACACACACACACACACACAAATAAAACGACAGAACACTATTCATAAAGTTTTATTTTATTTTATTTCAACATAATTCAAATAACATCCAGTTAGATCATATCATCCAATATGATTTTCTTTTTAGTGAGAAATTCATCCTCCGTTAGAACCCCTAGCTCCTTCAGCTCATGTAGCTCTTTGAGTTGCCAGATGAGTTCGGTTCTGGGACATGTGGAAGACTCATTACTTGCTGGCATAGGGTTGCATATCGGTATGTGAGGTTGTTGTGTTAGGGCAGACTGTTTTCATTAGCGGGACGCTAATATATAATCAGCTAGGAGGACGTTGTAGTCATTCGCGTCCAACGTCAGTCGCACTCGGCGCTCCACAATTTAAATACCCAATGACTGCAAGACGATACGGGCAGGTTTCTCACTTCCTTGAAACTCCATAAATACTACTTATGATATCTTACATATTGCTACCTGGTCTCAGTGTTTCACTGACAATAAATATTATATAAGTCAACCTTACGTTGATAACTAGCATTACTATAATACAAATGTGTATTAACTGATAGTTATTGAGTGAATAAAGAGAGCGCACGCGGCTCGTGTGGACACACCCCTATAAGTGGTTGCGTATTACATGATAAATGTTTTATATTCGGTTGAGCGGGGGAGCGAATTAGAATATAAAGTTATTTTTATGACGTCATCACCTCGGTACTCTATTATATCTGCAAATAGCATACTATTTTTTTATCATGGTTGTATATCTCTGTCCAGTGGCTCTTGTGTTGGCTATACAGAAGTCTCAGATTATCTAGTCTAGGCATACTTCTTTGGTGGTGTTAGAAAATCTGCATGAAGATGGACCATATTGAGGCCATACGTGCCTAGCATATCTGAAGCACTCTTCCACAGCTACCCAATGGTGGTATAGGTTGGGTCACTATTACTGATTTTCATGATGACTCATCTTCGTCTCTAGATGAAAATAATTGAATTCCAATGGAACATAAGATAATATACACTGCACGTTATATGCCACATTGTTTAATTGTAAATATATGCAATTATTGAAATGTTTAAATACATATATTGAAATGTAAATATATGTAATGATATCATACCTTTGGGAATGAATATTGCCTCATCCCTCGACACATCATTTCTGATTTCAACGATGGCAGGGGTCTTCCTTGGCATCCTTTTCCTTGTCCTGATTGTTTTGTATTCAGCCATGTATGACTTGTACGCGGCGGATGACCTTGGTAGCATATGCACCTCCTGCAGATGCATATCTGGTCGTCGTCCACGCCAAACACATCCGTCGACCAAGCAATCTTTTATAAAAATAACAATAATAATGTCCATTTTACAATTGAAATGCAGAATAAGAGTAAATCGAACCTTTTTCTCGCCGATTTTGTTGACACTCTTGAGCAGCCCACTGCCCACGGTGTTTAGACCTAGACCATTTGTGAATTCCAGATAGCATATGTTTCTTCAGTGAAGTTTTTGCTTCACCACACACGGGGCAGTCGACAGTTCGTGTTGGTGTTGCTGTGCCTTTCTTTGACTTTGATGATTCTTCATCTATCTCGTCACATGTCTTCATTTCTTCATCTCGTCTCGTCACATTTCCTGATTTTACCTTTTTTGTACATTCAATCAATCGATCAATCTGTCTATCAATCATTGGATAAACAAAATAACACTATTGTTATACATCTTTTTCTGCTTCCTCCTCACTTCCTCCTAACTTCACCAGTGACTTGCCCACTTTTATCAATTCCTTTCTAACACGGTCCACGTAGTCGTACCCTTTGATGCTGGATAATAAAGGCATGTTACATGCACTGTTTGTGCGTTGCCTCTGGACATCTTGATTGACTCTCATCAATATCCCGTGGAGAGGCATGTCCTCTCGAGTTTTGATCAAGCCAATCTCAGTCACTACCCAGTCATAATAATATTGTTCATTGTGTTCAGCAGTATTTGGAAACGAGGCCATTTTAAACTGAAAAAAGTGAACAATTTTAATATTTTGCAGAGCATATTTGGTGCTTAACAACTTGGTAACCAAGCCTTTTATCAAGCGCTGTTTCACACACAAAATTATATGGACCATGGACTATCAAACTGTGTTACTACTTAGGTACGACTATCTAATATAGCCGAGCCAGAAATAATCAAATTTAAGAAAAATATTGTAAAAAAATAAACAACTTTTTGAGGTTATATTGTGAGTGCGCAGTACAACACATTACACAAACTCAGCTGCACATACATAGCATTGCAAGCCAACGGGCCGTGTTCCATCATGTGATGAATACTTGGTCACAGTTGTCTTGGTTACCAAGTTATCGAGCCATAAAAAAATCCGAAATTGCATCATTTTATTGTCCGTCAAAGCGTCCAAGCTCATTAAATATGCAAATTTATGTCCGTCAAGTGCTACGTCACACGCTCTACAACTTTGGCATACATCATAGTCAGCTATTATGCTGTTATCACGTATATTCTAGAGTTAATTCCATGTATTTGCACAATGTCCATATATGGCACAAGATGGCCGCCGACAAGTGCAAAAACAACGGACGATAAACAAACAACAAACAAACCTCGTGTTAACTCTTTCAGTGCTCACTATTTTCCCCAGGCACCTCTCCCCATTGCTGAATTATTTATGCTAATTATCAAAACATATCTGACATATCTTATGATTGTTTTATTCAATAAAGTTCATATTTACAGGAATGACAGTTCATTGATTAAACAATGTTTTGACACACTTTGATGGTGATGGGTCACGTGACTTGTCATGTGACCTTACGTAAATTGCATATTTGTTTATTTCATCATAGTAAGACATTGTTTTTGCAGATTTCTTTGCTACACAATACTGAGCAACGGCAATTTTAAGATATTTATCACACTATTGACATGCCGGGTCAGCTGGCTCAGGTTTCCGGACATATCAGCCAAAAATGGAGTATTGACCGAGCGTTTTTCTATAGTGGACTGGAATCTAACCTAGTACAGTATATAAAAGGTTCGATAAGTCTCTTGGAATAGCGCGGGAAGCTTTGCTTCAACGACACAGCGATAGAGGAGAAAACAAGCTTTATTTTGATACCCGTTTCAGTGCACAGTGCACGACGTATTTCATAATGGCATAACTGTTAGGAGCTACTTCGAACCCCAAAATGTACTACTTTCAGCTTTTATAGGATTTTTCTGTGGAATAAACAACGACCTCGAATCACGATGATCGACATCCTCTATCTTATGTTCAGAGATGTATGGTTTTTCTTTTTCGGGAATTGCTTTTGTAAATGCAGAAATCTACAATTTGGTCGTCACTTGAGCTACTATCCGAGTCACATTCCGAGTCAAAACTTTCGTATTCTGAGCCATAATCAGCAAAAACAGCCGCCAAACATTCTTCAGTTGTGAAACGATTTTGTGCCGCCATTTTTAAAGACCATCTATGTAACAAACGTCGCGAGAAAAGCATCAAAATATTACTTTGAAGTTTTCAGAATCGAAGGAAAACATGTAGCTGTAGAGGGGAGTCATTATATTGACTTATTGTCTACCCCAGGTTACTAAACCGCATAGAATCCTGGGATCGTTTTGGATGTCGAGATTTTGTTTTTACTAAGTGCCACCGTCATAAAACCGAGAATTAAAGAGACTATCCTATGAAGAAACTTCAAACGCTGTAAACCAAAAGAAGAAAAGGTTGTCATCGTCAAGGAAAGAGCATGAAAATCAAGCCGAAAGTCAATGTTGCCATGGTGAGATACATGTAAACACCGAACAACCTACCATTCGTAATGCCACTACTTGCACTCTTAATACAGTCAAAAGTGAGTGCCAAACTCTTATAACAGGAGATGTTATCGACAGTGTTCAGAGAGAACTAATTGAGCTTCGTGAGTTTAAGAAAAAACTGATCAACATTCGTGCGGATCATATGGAATTGGTTGGAAAACATGAAAAGCTAAAAGATGAAAATGAGATTTTAAAAAGCCTGAAGTTTGCACTCGAGGACTTCAAGTTTGATATTGAAAGGTACAGAGATAGGGATGACGATATTACCTTCTATACAGGTTTCCAGATTATGCTGCGATGCAATTATGCTATAAATTGGTCAAGCATCAAGCAAGAAATATAATATACGAACACAACAAAGCTTTTTTTGTTGTTGACAGTAATAATACTAATAAGTGACAGTGACAGTTCGAGGCAGCTTGGGAGGCACAAAGCCCTCACTAAATTCCAAGAGTTTACACTTGTAATGATGCGTCTAAGACTTGGGCTTTTTGAAAGGGGCCTTGCACATCGATTTAATGTTTCACTACAAAATCAGTTCACTTTCTTTGTGTTACAAACATTTGCTGCTGTACTTGGAAATAGTACTGGGGTTTAGTATTTTAAAAGTGTTAATTGGTTGCCATTCTCAACACAAATTCCTTTGTGTAACAGTGAATCTACAAAACTCTCATCTTCTCTCACTTGCACAAACTTAACTTTAGCTAATCCTTTAGGTCGTTCACAAGTCCATCGGGACTAGCTCCAAGAAATCCATCTGATTTGCTTATAAAAAAGCCACAATTGTTTACAACAAGATTATAATGGACTTGTTCATGCCTTAGGGCAATGTAATCTTTCAAGATCTCTTCCTCCTTCATGAGTTGCTCTTGTTTTGGTATATATTATTGTACTTGAGCACTTCTTTCGTGGCTTTTGTTGGAGATGTTGATTCCCTTAATGCAGCAATCCTGTAGCACTTTGAGGCAGTAATTCTGTGCTTGCTGTGATAGTGCCACAGTGACTGACTAGACTGGCCCCTTGTAGCTCTCTCGATATATTAAATCTCTTCTTCACCAACAAAAATCTTTTTTTTAACTCTTTGACATCTGTTAATTAACTCATTCTATGAAATAGGGTGCTCTTTTACAGGTGAAATAAGTTCAGCATCTTGAGGAGGTTGTACTTTAGAACAATTTTGAACCTGAAAGTTTTCATTATCCTTTCCTGTATGATCCACTTCTTGTGGTAGTATGTGTATCCACCCAACTACTTTACCTGAATTTTGTTGATATTCTTTCAGCAATGACAACATGTTTTCTGTCTTTTCTTTGGGCCATTTCCTCTCGGTAACTGGTCTTATATCATGTCTATGGCCTGGATTGGAACGTCGCTTAGCCTTTTTCTTAGCATAATCATGCTTCGTAAAGGACATTTCAGCAATGGGAACTATACTTCCCTTTCTTTTTCTCGGCACATTCCATTTACGAGGCTTTGAAGTACAAGACTCATCTGATTCAGCAACTAGCTTTTCTCTCTCTTTACAGTACTCTTCAAGAGCAAATGTAGTAGCTGCTACATGGTTGCATCTTCCATCAATTCCTGCTGGGCAACCACAGTGTCCTCAAGATATTCCCAATAGAGGAAAGTACTAAATAGCAGGAGTACACAGCGGTTTTCTTCATTGAAGGCATGACTTGGCTTTTAAGGAGTGTTTTCCATTTTCGAGAAGATGGCAAATAAAGAAAACATGGCCAGACTTAAAAAAGTTGTATCCTTTTACAAGAGGCTTTGCAGTGTTTTTTCTTACTGTCTACTCCATCAATCATGTACGTCACACAGTTCCAAACGTAACTTTAGGGATTCCCATTAGATCGCTTTTAAATCCTTCTTTAGGAAATGACTGAGGAAGGTCTGGCTCAGCCTTCTCTAGCACACCAAATTCAGCTTTCTTACGGAGTAGATTGATTCCACCGTCTGGATAGCGGAGGTATTTGCTGTCCAAACCAGTTTTGATATAATCATTTACTCTGTAGAACAAATACAGAAAGGGATGATTTTAAAACTGTTTCATCGGTACAAGCGATTAATATTCTTACCTTTTGAATAAAGAGTATTTTTTACCCGACGTTTTCGCTCCCCTACAAAGCAACCACCTCTTCAATTGAACCACACTGCATTGTTCTACAGTTTCCCGGGTAATGTTTGCCCCTGGAATATCGTCTTCGGTTAAAATTATTGTTTGATTCGCGTTTGGTGAAGATTTGTCTATACTAGACGCCATTTGTTTACAACTCTGTCCCTCCAAGCTAGACCAAGCGCCCTTGCGATCGTAACTCGGAACCAGTCCACCGCTCGATTAGATACCGGCGAATTGGGTAGCACGTTGACTGGTCTCTCACTTCAATTTTCCGTGCCGTCTGGGAAGTAATACTGCTGCCGCTCTCACTGTGATGCCGTCTTCGTCCTCCTTCCCCCAGGTCCTTCTCATACATCCAACTGACTTGGCCTTCTTGGATGGTGGTGATGGTGGCACGGTATTGGTGCTTGCCAAAATGCTGGACAATTCCTCCTCGCTGTCCATGTCATCCTCGGGAGCCTTGCTTTCCCCTGCTTTTACTGGCGACCCAAATAGCGCTCTCACCGCGTCATGGCCGCTGGAGGCCTGCTGGATCTTATTCTGTAGGCTGTAGTGCCTGTTTGCAGTCTAGTTAGAATGGGCCATCAGCGTTGCGATGTTCGTTTTCGAGGCATCACTCTCGCCACACATGTTGGTGACGCATGTTTTCCTCAAACATGGCATCAGCTCGATTTTGGACGATGTTTAGGTCGATTTTCTCTTGAGAAATCTTCAAACTTTATGGAATGTTTTTCCACATTCGGATAGCGTAGGAGAGGGAGCTCTACATATATGGAAAAATGTTCACATTGTCGAAAACTATGACTTAGAAATTTTTGATTGATTTTCAAGAAGTAATCGTCAATTTTTGATGACTTTGCATCGTATCTAAAGTATCTTGCAAAATACAGTATCAAGGAAAAACCATTGTTGTGGCTTTGTCTGGATTCCGAGTTTTCGGAGTTTGTCTTGGAAATGTCTAAAACCTAAGACTAGTTGCTTGAGTGACTACTTCTTCAAGTGCGATGTGCAGGGCTTTCTCTTCATCTGTGATACATCCTACAGTGGGTGCGGAGTTACTCTTCTTATACACGCTCTTTTGCTTACTGTAGTGAAGAGCTGTTGGTCCGACTAAGATAGGTGGCCCATCTGTTCTTTTTCATTTCAAGATGATATGTTTGTACGTAAAAGATGTAACATATGGATCAAAGCTGTATGTCGGATCTACACTGAAAGGATGTTTTTAATAATTTATTAATTAAACACGGCGGCCCGCGCGCTTCGAAAAACAGCACCCTAACGTGTCGCCGGTTGCCATATTGGACGGGCGCATATTTTGGGAGTCTGGGAACGAATTTAACGAGTGCAAAACGACTTCTCTTTCGGAGCCTCGTGTGTCGATCGTGTTATTCCGAATAACAATCAGAAGACAGGAAGAGACGAAGCTTGCCTTGATGTCCATTTTGGTTCAAAACTCGAAGGGTAAATATTGAAAAGCGATTTTATATGATTGTCGTTTTCTCCTGGTTTTTGAAAAACTGAAGATTTTGATTTGAAGAGCATATTTTGACCCTTGGTAAATTTTCGCCGTGTTAATTATTTTGTAAATGAAATAAACACATTTTGAATCCTCGATAGTGGTTTGAAATTGTTATCGTTTTAGTTTTTTGAATTTAGTTTTTGATTTTCTGTCATGAGCGGTTGTTTTTGGTCAATTTCCACTACTATAATTGTAAGTTTCAACGCTGCCGCGTTTACAAGTCACCGCATTACGAAGAGATAATGAGTCATCGCTAATCAAAAACACTGTAATGGAAAAGTCTATACGAGGCAAGAAGTAGAAAACAAAGAAAACAAAAAGAATTAGAAGGCAAAATGGTAAGTGAGGGAGATCCTTCATCTATTTTGTGGAAGATGTATAAAAGAGCTAGTTCTAGGTCTCTTGTGCTGTTGGTTGTGACATGTGAAATCAGCTTAGTTATAAGTAAGCTTAAATTTAAATTTCAGAATATTAACATGATTTATTTCCATTTCCCTCCTGTAACTTAAGCCATGCTGCAGTTTAGGCCATGTTGTACCCCGAACCACACCAAGGAAATGAATGATAAGAATGTGTATCGATAAGGGTATGTAGATTTCAGAACGAGCCGGAGTCGTAATAGTTTGAACTCACGTTTTATTTCATCATCTTTGGTTTGACATGAGAGGAAACGAGGAAACGAGGAAACGAGATTCAAAAATTGTTACGCTATCGGCCTTCGACCTTCGTCCCTCGTGGTGGGAACTCAACTGATTATATTACGTATAACTATTGCCGCAAGGGCTTGTGGGTAAGAACAATATTCCGTCCCCTAAATGTGGAAACATTTACAACATTAAGAGTTCATAATCACAACAATGTTCTTGAGTTTCTTCAAGAGTTTCAACTTTGTACGGATTCCACCAATACCATCTTGGTAATTGGGCGGACTAGAACAGTTGAGCCAGTCTTTACCGTTGCACTTCGCACACATCCATCTTGCGCATTGACGTGAACCTCAGTGATTCGTCCTAAAGGCCACGTAGATCTTGGATATCTGTCGTCGACCAAAAGTACTATATCGTTAACTGAGAAGTTTCTTGACTTGTTGACCCATTTTTGGCGTACTTGTAGTTGAGGAAGATATTCTCGAACCCATCTCCTCCAGAAGGTGTTGGCCAAGTGTTGTACTTGCCGCCATCGTTACGTGAATACATATCGTCGCTCGTGAACTCTCCAGGTGTGAGTTGAGATCCTGAACGTAAAAGAAGGAGGTGGTTCGGTGTCAGGGGCTGTAGGTCTTGAGGATCGTCAGAAGCCTTGGTTATTGGTCTACTATTTACGATCGCTTCGATTTCGCACATGAGCGTTGACAAGCTTTCGTCATCGAGTTTCTGTTCTTTTATCAAGGCATTTAGAATCTTTCGGATCGTTCGGATGCCACGTTCCCATGTTCGTCCATGGTGGGACGCTGTGGGTGGGTTGAAAATCCATCTAATATTTCGTTGAATCATGAATTCATGGACTTGACGTTCGTTCCACTCGTTTATGGCTTCGTGTAGTTCTTTGTTTCCTGCAACGAAATTGGTGCCATTATCCGATCTTACCAATTCAGGCATTCCTCTTTGAGCTATGAAGCGTCGGAATGAATTTACAAATGAAGTTGTGTCCATGCTGTGAAGCACCTCGATATGTATCTCTCTGATCGCTAAGCAGGTGAATACAATTCCGTATTGTTTGACTTCGGTTCTTCCTCTTTTGACTAGGAAGGGTCCGAAGCAGTCCACACCTACAGAAGTGAAAGGGGGTCTGTCCGGCGTCACTCTGTCAACAGGCAAATCTGCCATCTTATGATCTCCTAAGGGTGCTTGTCGTCGTCTACAATCGAAGCATATGTTCAATACTTTCTTCACTGTTGCTCTGCCCTTAACAGGCCAGAATTTCTCTCTGATCAGTGGAAGTACGTGCTCTATGCCAGAATGTCCAGACAGTTCATGATAATGCTTAACAATAAGATCAACAAGGTGATGATTCTTCGGTAATAATATAGGGTGTCTTGCTGCATCTTGTATTGGTGTTTGTCATGTCAGTTTGTCATGTATCTGTAAGTTGCTTTCTCTCAAGTTTGATAGTTCATCATGGAAACTTTGTCTTTGTATATACTTCAGTATTTCTGCCTCTGCGGAATTCATCTCTTCTACGCACAGAGGTTCTAGGTTTCCTTGTGAAACTAATGGCTTAGTTTTGTCTTGACACGGCGGGCACGCGCGACCCCAAAATCGGAACGATTGACCGTCGTTGGCCGCCATATTGAATGTGCGCATTTTTGGGGGGACTGGGAACGAACTTACGAGCCCCGAAATCGGCCGGACTTCGATAACAATAAACTGCGATCGGTTTTGGTTCGGTAAATTTTCGGTATGCCGAATGATATACCACAGGAAGACCTACAATTTGATGCCAAACACAACAACAAAGATGGCGGAAAATTTGATTTCCCGCCATTCGTGCGAAGGTAGTTTTTCAAAACCGTTAATTTTCGGTTTAACACGAATTTTGAGGCTTGATTTAAATCCAAGGAAGTTTACATCATATTCTTGAACACTTACCATTTACTCTCTTTGAGAGTCGAACGAGAATGTGTTGGTTTTTGTTTTTGGATAATCGGCTCTGATTATTCACAATTCGTGTTTGTTTACGGACCTTTTACGAGCGCAAAGATGCCAAGGTTCAACCTTGGTGGTTATATGAAGAGGAGGAAGGAGATCAAAGAGAATGCGATTAAGAACTGCAGGGGAATCGAGAGAGCTAACGCGGATATGGAAAGGGTATTGGAAACGAAGAGGAAAGAACTTGATGGGAAGATGCATAGGTGCCAGAGACTCGATGAGAAGGTAAATTTTACGAAATATGTTTTTGTTTAACTTATGTGGTTGGGAACTCTACAACGTAGTAATTGTGCGAGTTTAGTGAAGTGAGTGAAGTCTTAAATTAGTATTAAAATAATATAATGCACTTTCAGCCATTAAGTTAAGCTTAAGCTTATATCATTTGCTCAATTTAAGCTTAACTCAATTAACTTAAACCTACGAAACTGAACATTATTTTATTCAAATTATTCAATTATTTATTGTCATATAATTTATATTTTTATATCATTCTGTATATATTGACATCATATATAATTATTATACTTATTATTATCATTCAAACTTCTAGTATAGTTATTCTGTTTCAGGAGTCAAGTGAAACCACCGGTCACCATCCCCCCCCCCCCCCCCCCCCCCCCATGTCCCGTCCCGGGGTCGGGGTTCCCCCCATGTCCCGTCCCGGGGTCGGGGTTTCAAAAGACTGATGCATTATAACAATAATATTGTTTTGGATATATTTATTTAGATTGGAAAAGTAGTAGAAGAAATTGAAAAACTAAAAAGCATAGGTAGAGAGATAGGCAGTTTGCAATCAGGAAGTTTGAAAAGGAGAACACCCACCACACCACAGCTAAGTGAGAGAGTAGCCAGGAAAAGGAGGAGGGAGACATTTCAACTAGCTCTTAAAGTTCATGGTGGCAGTCCGGAGCAAACAGCACCAGCTGATGTTGGATTAATTGATACAGTTTTAAAGAAGTGCAAACCAAATCTTGTAGCAGAGAAGGTAGCAAGCAACAAAAGAGTCTTGAAGGAAATCACCAAGAACACCAAGAGGAAGATAAAGAAATATGAAGATTCAGAAGAAAACAAGATAAGAAGTGTCGCTGTTTATTATAGTGGGGGTATTATGGGTAAAAGGAAATACCGTAAAGTATACAGGGAAATGTCTTTTAAAAGTAATGCTGCTGGTAGGCAAAATATACCCTTAGCTGTTGATGGTTGTCCAGTTCCTAGGCTGCTTCCTTATGATAAGCTTATCTCATATGTTAAACAGATTCCTATAGGAAATGTCTACAGTATCTACGACACACTGTGTGAAGGTTTGGATGAACATGAAAAGGTACATGGTTGCTACAGGGGTTTGGAAGAGACGCTCCTTACACTGGCCCAATATTATTTGTGTAATGGTAGCAACTACACATTAACATGGTTTAATAATGAGCCCTACACATTTTATATTTCACTAGGTGGAGATGGTGCGCCATGCGGAAAGGATGACACAGCCTGTGCTTGGCTTGTGGGCATCCTGAATATTACTAGGGGTGTCTTGAGCAGTAATGAGAATCATCTATTGTTTGGAGGAAATTGCAGTGAGGACAGTGTACCAGTGAAGAAATACCTCAAATGCTTAGTTTCAGAAATCACCACCATTGAGAATAAGACATATGTCTTAACGCACAATGGTCACTCTGTCAATGCCAAGTTTTACATCGCTGAGCTCCCAAATGACATGAAAATGATCTGTTTTATTAGTGGGGAACTCAACAACAGTGCAAAATATTTTTCATCTTTTGCAGATGTAACCAAGGAAACTGGCGTTCTTATAAATGGGACATTTGGGAAGGAGAAAAGAAATACTTGGCATCCCTGGAAATATGAAGATAGATTGAAAGTTGTTAAAGAAGTAGAAAAACTAAAAAAAAAAGTTTCGAAGGAAAAGCTAGCACAATCAACAAAGAGAAACAAGATCACATCTCTTATTGGAAAATGTTGCAGCAGACAAGAATTTCCACCCCCACTTGGCCCTATCATTGACAGAATCCACGTAGATCCTCTACATTTGAAAAACAACCTATGTGCACTTCTCCATAAACATCTCTTAGAAACAGTTTTAAAACTTTCTGTTACTTACAGCATGACTTCTTTTTCACAGGTTCCACCTAAATCTCCATTTGCACAGTATATTAGAACCATGCGTGTTGACTGTAATATGTCCAGACTTGCAAAGAGAATAGTTAGATGGTTTAATGACACAAGAAGTCATGAAAAGAAATTTGAATATCGTTTCACTGGTAAGGATTCTCGCATGTTTGTTCACAATTTCATGTTCTTGATTGCATCTGTAGACAACACTGCACACAAAGAGCTAGAGAGGGATGCCAATGCAAAGACACATCTTCATGCTGTAGTTTTCTTGTGTTTGGTCTGACGAGACTGCATCTCGCTGTTTAGCCGACTTGAAATAGAAAATGAACAGGTGAGCGAACTTGAACAGTTATGCAAGACATTTTATAGATTGCATCAACTTGTTTTCAATTTTCATCCTTCTGTATGGACTTTGGGATTCATTGTACCAGCTCATACTACAGACATGAAAGGTAAGTATGGGTTGGGCTTAGGCCTAAATTCGATGGAGGGGAGGGAAGCAAAGCATGTTTCTATTTCAAGGTATAGTGCAAATACCAACTTTAACTCTAGATGGCACCAGATCTTTAGGCATGAATTTATTTCACTGCTGTGGTTACGGGAACGTGGCCACAACCAAAGCCCCAAAGTAACATCATCTGGCCTAACTTATATGCCTAAACGGACATCGCAACAGATATTTTGCTACTGTGGCTATAACAAAGACCCTGAAGAAAGCAAGTGCAAATACTGCAGTCACCCACTAAGATCTCTGTTTATAGACAGTGACAAACAAGGTAAATTGCTTAAATCACCCTAAGGCCACTAGCTGGTTTGGAAACTACAGTTGTATATCAGGGGCTTTTTCATTTATTGTTGATTTCAGTTACATGTATACTAACTTTCTTTTCTCAAGATGTATTTACATTCCCCCCCTGTGGTTCTTGTCTGATGTTTTCCATGAAAAAGTCTAACATGGTGAGTCCCAGACAGTCAGCATAGACCTGTGCAGTTAACTCATATATGAGTTAATTTAATATTCAACTAGTGATACCCAGTGAACTTTGTATTACTTTTTGTGTTAGTATTGGTGATAATGATTAAAGAACTGTATCACTAGTTGAATACATCTTGAGAAAGGAAAGTTATTATGAACAGAAAGTATATTGTTTATTTAATATCTCCTGTCTATTGTTCTGGTTAAGTGATAGTGGCTAATTGTTATTTTAAAAATAAAACTATTAGTGAGTAACAAAGTGTTTGCACTGTCTTATTTGCAAAACAATAGGTGTTGTTCCCCCAGGGGGGGGTACTCAGGGGTATCAGTGACGGGGAGGTGCGAATGAGGCCAAACTAACTTTTTAACCCAAAAAAGTCCATTACGCAAAAACAAGACCCAAAAAAAGTCCAACGGCCCAGAACGTAACCCCCAGTCCATCTTTTCTCCGCATAAAATCGAGAACGGTAAGATATCATTTTTATCAACCCCCAAAAAAGTCCTTGCCAAAATCTTTATATCAAAAAAAGTCCACCAGAAAATTGCTAACCCCAAAAAAGTCCCAAGCCGTGAATTTCAAACCCAAAAAATCACTGATACCCCTGAGTACTCCCCTGGGGCTGTTCCCTGTAGTAGCAGCCCATAGTCACTCCTATTATATTCTGGTATTTGGTATGACAAATATTCAAAATTTGGGGTCTTACTTGGGTGTCCCACTGCCACCTCCCTTGATCTATCAATGAGTTAAGTGATAATAATATTGTGCTAACCATATTTCCTTCCATTCCATAGTCTTTATTTCTTTTAACTTTTCAAAGCCATAATTTATATATGGACAACCATCAATCACTTTTGTGAAATAGTGAACACTTGACAATTTGATTTCTTTTTCAAAAATGGATCGAGTGTTATTGTTGGAAATCTACAACACCAATTTAGTTGATCTAAAATAAGGGTACCATTTTACCTACCATTAACAAGTATTTGTAACTATAATTCAATTCTTAGAATGAATAGACAAAGTTGAGAACAAGGCCAACATTATTTTACAAATCATGATATACTTTGCTAAAAATTAGATTGGCTGATGTTCACAATTACAGCAGGTTGTCTATAACTCTGAAGAGTTGACATTATAAGTACATGTAGTAGAAGTAAAAATAGTTTTGTGCACATGTAATAAGCTAAGTACTAATGTGCTACTGCACACGTTGGAAGTTAATAGAGTGTAATCTAGTTCCAATGTGTTACTGCACATGTTATAATAAGCTACTACTAATGTGCTACTGCACACGTTGGAAGTTAATAGAGTGTAATCTAGTTCCAATGTGTTACTGCACATGTTATAATAAGCTACTACAAAGTGCTACTGCACACGTTGGAAGTTAATATAGTGTAATCTAGTTCCAATGTGTTACTGCACATGTTATAATAAGCTACTACTAATGTGCTACTGCACACGTTGGAAGTTAATAGAGTGCTACTGCTACTACGTTGGCAAGTTGGAAGTTAATAGAGTGTAATCTAGTTCCAATGTGTTACTGCACATGTTATAATAAGCTACTACTAATGTGCTACTGCACACGTTGGAAGTTAATAGAGTGTAATCTAGTTCCAATGTGTTACTGCACATGTTATAATAAGCTACTACTAATGTGCTACTGCACACGTTGGAAGTTAATAGAGTGTAATCTAGTTCCAATGTGTTACTGCACATGTTATAATAAGCTACTACAAAGTGCTACTGCACACGTTGGAAGTTAATAGAGTGTAATCTAGTTCCAATGTTCACAATTACAGCAGGTTGTCTATAACTCTGAAGAGTTGACATTATAAGTACATGTAGTAGAAGTTAATAAAGTGTAATAGTTTGTGTTACTGCACATGTAATAAGCTACTACTAATGTGCTACTAATGTGCTTCCAATGTGTTACTGCACATGTTACTACTACTAATGTGCTACTGCACACGTTGGAAGTTAATAGAGTGTAATCTAGTTCCAATGTGTTACTGCACATGTTATAATAAGCTACTACTAATGTGCTACTGCACACGTTGGAAGTTAATAGAGTGTAATCTAGTTCCAATGTGTTAATAAGCTACACAATGTGTTACTAATAAGTTAATAGAGTGTAATCTAGTTCCAATGCTACTACTACTACAATGTGCTACTGCACACGTTGGAAGTTAGTTCCATACTGCACATGTTATAATAGTGTAATCTAGTTCCAATGTGTTACTGCACATGTTATAATAAGCTACTACTAATGTGCTACTGCACACGTTGGAAGTTAATAGAGTGTAATCTAGTTCCAATGTGTTACTGCACATGTTATAATAAGCTACTACTAATGTGCTACTGCACACGTTGGAAGTTAATAGAGTGTAATCTAGTTCCAATGTGTTACTGCACATGTTATAATAAGCTACTACAAAGTGCTATACACGTTGGAAGTTAATACTAATCTAAATGTGTTACTACTACTACTAATGCTACTGCACACGTTGGAAGTTAATAGAGTGTAATCTAGTTCCAATGTGTTACTGCACATGTTATAATAAGCTACTACTAATGTGCTACTGCACACGTTGGAAGTTAATAGAGTGTAATAGTTCCAATGTTCCAATGTGTTACTGCACACACGTGTTATAATAATCTAGTTCTGTGTTACTGCACTATAATAAGCTACTACTGTGTGCTACTGCACACGTTGAAAGTTAATAGAGTGTAATCTAGTTCCAATGTGTTACTGCACATGTTGTAATAAGCTACTACAAAGTGCTACTGCACACGTTGGAAGTTAATAGAGTGTAATCTAGTTCCAATGTGTTACTGCACATGTTGTAATAAGCTACTACAAAGTGCTACTGCACACGTTGGAAGTTAATAGAGTGTAATCTATATGGTAATTTGTCGCTTGGTAAATGTTAGTAATGTAGTTTGTAAGGTTGTCTCAAGCGTAAAATCTAGAATCTCAAGAGTGTAATCTAGTTCCAATGTGTTACTGCACATGTTATAATAAGCTACTACTAATGTGCTACTGCACACGTTGGAAGTTAATAGAGTATAATCTAGTTCCAATGTGTTACTGCACATGTTATAATAAGCTACTACTAATGTGCTACTGCACACGTTGGAAGTTAATAGAGTGTAATCTAGTTCCAATGTGTTACTGCACATGTTATAATAAGCTACTACTAATGTGCTACTGCACACGTTGGAAGTTAATAGAGTGTTTGTTTGTACATGTAATAAGTTGCATACATTTTTTTATGAAATATCATTGTACCAAAAGCATCAAATAAAAAATGTGTTACTTATCAATTCAATGACTACTTGTTTTAATTAGTACTTATATTATTATAATTATTACAAGTCCCTAATTAAGTGAGCACTCCTTACCTTTAAAATAGTTTATTGTTAATTTATAACAATTTAGATGCCAAAATTATCAATTCAAATTATCAATAAAATAGCCCTATATCATTATGATGTATTGTTAAGGAGAGGGGGGACAAAACAGCAACAACACAAAAGATTTCCCAAATAAATGTATTTTACAGACCGTCTGTAAGCGATAAAAGTCACCAAAAACAGTAAATATTGTGGGAAAAGCATTGATCAACATAACATGTACATGTAATATCTGGAAACTAGCCAATTTGAAATCAAGCGAACCTCAGCCGAACATACTGTATTTCCTTCAAATATATATTGTTCTTCACAATTCTGTCCCCCTCATAAACAAGCCTTGACGTCATAATGATATAGGGCAATTCCCCAGGGGCTCACTTAATTAGGTTTTTGAGTTTGATTTAATGGCCAAAGTGTTGAGGGTTACCATAATAGTTCCACTCACCAAAATGAAACTGCACAACTAACTGTCCACTCTTCTTTTTATAAACAAATGCAAAGTCCTTTGAAGCTGATGTTATTACTTTGACTTTATGGTGATATCTTGTGGTTCCAGTTAGAGTACGATTAAAGAACTTCTTCACTTCCTTGATGGACTGACCAGACAAACATGAAAATAATTGATGTACAAGATGGATGGATGTGAAAGAAATTACTTCAGCTCTATTGTTTCCGGCAAGATAACAGTGAGGCTCGGTAACATTTAGGTCCCTCAACACTTGGCGCAAACAAAGAAATATATCAATTGGGATGCTTCTTGTTATTTCTCCATAGTATGGCTTACTTATCCCAACCGGCCTTGCCAGTCTCCTATAAATAGCACTAAGCCACATCCTTGACTCATGGTCTAGCACTGACCCAACATTAAAGGGGCACTGTCACGACGCGCGCATGCGTCAATTTTAATGATATTCAGAGATTTTAATGATATGCAGAGGTCAACGAACTCGTCTGTGTTTACGAAGAGAATCGCGCTAGTAAATTTCAATGTGTTTTGAAAGTGTTTTACGATCAAGTTTTCGCAGAGTGCTTCCAAGTTATTCAGAATATACAACCTTTACAGCGTGTGACCTAAATATTTCATGAAATAAGTACTTATTATAGCGACTTCTGGTGAAGGAACGGCATTAAATAGCAGACAATCCGAGGTGACAACTCAGGTCTCAGATGAAGTTATTCACATTTCACATCGCTAAAAACCAAGTCCATATTACTTCTTTGCTTCAAAAAAGACTAACGAAGATGTACATGTCACTACTGTATAAGGTACTCGTGTTTTCTTAAATTGTAAGAGTACAAAAGAGTGCAAAAATAACTGCACAATATAATTCCCGTGTGAAAAGTATAATCACTGAGTTCTCTTTGCCGTCACGGTTGTGTCACTACTTCCAAACCTCGCAGAAATAAAAACTCATACAATGTGACAGTTGTTTGCAATAGCTTCAGTTCATATGAACTCGAAGGAATACATTGATATGATGTATACAACTGAGTTCTTTTTGAGAACATAATAATTCGAGTGAATAAGTCAATGAACGCGTTGTCAAACATTGTTGTTGTCGTTCGGAATACTTTCCTACCTCCTTTGGTACTCCAGAGCTGTTAAAGAGAAGTATAGCGAACTCAGAATCTGTAGTATAACCGTATTCTATCTTCCCAGTAAACCAAAACTTATAAACCTGTCGCCTGAATACATTCGTTGTCAACCACTACATCCCGGCGGCCGCCATGAGAAGCCATCGCCATCGCTCTCGCCGATTAAATAAAAAGCGTATAAAATTGGACTTCAAACCAAAAATAACTACCTACAAATACGAAACAACAATCAAGCTAAGTACTGAATAAGTATCATCTTCTAGAGTGCAAGGATTACAATGATATAACTCGATATATTAACACACTGAATTTGAATTTTCCTCGGGTCTCTTGAAAGCGTTGGTTAACGATTTCAAGATTGAAGGCAAGATTCACGCATGCGCGTGTCGTGACAGTGCCCCTTTAAGAGTCCGTGAGCTCAGATGCAGGGCAGCTACCTGAAGATCTAAACAACATAGAATCATTTTTCAGATTTGAGTAAAGCAAATATGTCAATTGTAAGCTTATACATGTTGTTATTTGAGTGCATTGTAGTTGTAGTGCATCGTTTTGGTTTTTTAATTCACTTCCTTTCAGTTACAACTAACCTAAACACATAACTTACCCATCATAAAACAATAAACCTAACCTTAGAACAACCCTCAGAAAAATATAAGTTAAACCAGTGGGAAAAATTAAACCACAACATAAGCTTAGATGTAAGCATTTGCAAATCACATAACGTTCTCATTCTTTATGTTTGTTGACTAAAATATTATACAATATCAGATATTATCAATTATGATTAAATAACAATAAACAAACTTACCTTTGTGTTCTTTAGATGTAGTCAAGAACGACTGGCGAACAATTGGGAGGAGAGCCTGTTTGACGTTTTCCCGAAAGAATTCATTGTCACAACCCTCCCCTCCATCGAAAGTGTTGATCCACTCCTCTAACTTTGCCTTCTGAACATCTACCTGACCTTCCTCAATCTCTTCTTCCTCTTCCTCACTATCTGCATTTCCTTGTTCAGCTAACTGCTCTAAAACCTCCTCGACATTAAATCTAGCCGCCATCTTGTTTCCTGAGTTAGATTGGCACACTGCTGACCAAAATAAATGGCGAACAATTCCGATTTTGGGGTCGCGCGCGCCCGCCGTGTGACACCGTATTAGGAGTTTTAAACGGTAACGCAGTATGAATGCGATACATCTCTTTAGACGATACCACGATGAGTAGTGGTGAAGAGCGCGGTTGATGACATCATCGTGGTCTTTCGCTGAAACGTTGAACGACTTGGCTTCGCATTTTTGCTCGAGGTCGTCGCTTTGGACTTCTAATTTGACGTTGGGTTGCTCTGGCCACTTATCACTTGTTTCACGTAGCCACGCAGGACCCTCGATCCATCTTGTGTTTTCGAGCATCGAAGAGACCGACAAACCTCTCGACGCGTCGTCGGCTGGGTTAAGTGTGGTATTCACATATCTCCATTGTTCTGGTCGTGATACTTCGTGTATCGTAGATAGTCTGTTCGCAACGAAGGTTTTGAATCGTTTATCTTGATTTAGGATGTAGCCTAATACACACGTATTGTCTGTCCAAAAGAATACGTTATGTATAGTCATGTCAATTTCTTGTATTATCATCGAGCTCAGTCTCGTGGCAACTGCGGCAGCCAACTCTAATCGTGGGATCGTGACTTGTTTTATCGGTGTTAATCGCGATTTGTTCATTATGAATGCACAGTGTACAATGCCTTCGCCGTTGACGAGTCTGAGGTATGATACGGCACCATATCCGATTTGCGATGCATCCGAGAAGTTGTGAAGTTCAGCTGACACAACTTCTCCAAACGACTTGGGTTTCAGGCAGCGGTTGACTTCAAGCTCCTTCAGTTTGGGTAGTTCCTCCAGCCAGTGGTTCCAGCGTTCTTGTTCCCTTTCAGGCACTGGGTCATCCCAACCGAATCCTTGTCTACACAAGTCTTGTAAGATGAACTTCGCTGGAAGAACGTAAGGAGAGATGAATCCAAGTGGGTCGTAGATGGAGCTCGTCATGCTGAGAATACCTCTTCTTGTAGCAGGCTTACTCGTTATTGTCGTTTTGAATTTGAAGACATCTCTTTCGACGTCCCATTGGAGGCCTAGAGCTCTTTCGATAGGTAAGTGGTCAAGGTCCAGGTCCGTTACTGAACATGCTCTCTGTGTTTCCGGGATGGCCTTGATGACTTTGCGTGAGTTAGATACCCATTTCGTGAGGTTGAATCCTCCTTTCTTCAAGAGTTCTCTGAGTTCATCGACGAGTTGAAGCGCTTTGTCTTCGGTTTCTACAGACGTTAGGCAGTCATCCACGCATAAATTGTTTCGTATCGTGTATATTGTTTCTTTGTCGTATTTCGTTGCGTTGTCATCAGCTGTCCTTTGTAGAGCGTAGCTCGCACAACTCGGTGAGAAAATCCCACCGAAGAGGTGCACTAGCATCTGAAATTCTTCAGGATCACGATTTAGGTCTCCGTCCGGCCACCACAAGTAACGTAGAAACTTGCTGTCATCAGGTCGGACATGTACTTGATAGAACATTGACTCGATGTCCGACATCATGGCCACACTTTCCTTTCTAAATCTGGTCAGGACACCCGTCAATGAATTTGTGAGATCAGGGCCTTGCATCAACTGTTTGTTCAAGGAAGTACCATTCGATTTGGCTGAACAATCAAAGACTACCCGGACTTTCTCTTTGTGTGGGTTTACCACCGGGTGATGGGGTAAGTACCACCCAGGCTCTCCGTTTGCACATAGTTGATCCTTCGAGACCTTCCGGGCGTAGCCCTTGTTCAATAGATCTTGCATGAAAATCTTGTACTTTCCATGGAGACTTGAATCGTTCCTTAGTCTTTTCTTTAGCAAAACTAGTCGTTGTTCTGCTAATATTCTGTTGTTGGGAAGATCAGGAGGGTAGCTCCTCCAAGGCATTGCTACCTCGTAATGACCATCGCTGAGTCGCGCTGACTTTTCCATAATGTCTATGGCTCTCTTATCTTCTTGTGACATTGTTTTCCCGACGTCTGAACTTGTATCGTTGAATTCCATCTTACAATATCTTTCAAATTGTTCGATGAGACTCACATCTGCGTACACACGGTTTGCAGAGTGAGTGATAGTTGCCGCTCTCCCAAGCGGTCCACCAATGGTCCATCCAAGTAGAGTTCTAACTGCGTAGGGTCCCTCTGAGCAACTTGGGCGGACTTCCTGTGGTTCGTGAGCTTTAGGGACATCGTTCCCTATCAGAATATCGACTTGAGCGTCGATAGAGTTCAACTTGATTCCTGTGAGATGAGACCATCTGTCTACATCTATCTGTTGTGGGATATCCTTCGTGGAGACCGGACGTTTCGGTCTAGAGTATACAATTGGCAGTTCAATCAAGTTTGTTTCGTTTACGTCATAGACTTCAAGACTAACTAATGAGCTTTCTGAAGTGAAGTTTTCGTGATTCATCGTAGTCAGCGACAGAGTAGTAGGTTTCGTTGTAGCACCGAGTCTTTGTACTAGTCGTTCAGTACAAAATGAGGTGTTTGAACCTTGGTCAAGAAATGCATAAGTTTCTATGACTTTGTCTTTGTCTTTAGCCTTTACCTTGACAGGGACTATAGCTAATCCTGTGATGGACCTACCGGCCCAAATAGAGCTACAGAGTCCATTAGTAGAGTTGTTGGCGTTCTTAGATGGTTGGCGTTCGCCTTCTTCCCACGGCTTACTCAGCTGCGTCGATTCTTGTTTGGTTTGAGTTTCAGTTCTGACAGGCTTTTCCTGTGGGTGTAGAAACGTTGAGTGTTTACGAGTGAATATGCATCCCGTAACTCTGCAGAAGCTTTCTTTCGGACACGCGTCAGATCTGTGTCCCGGGTTGAGGCAGTTATAGCACAGTCCTTTCCATCGTACAAATTTGCATCTTTCGTCGTACGATTTGTTCTTGAAAAGTTCATTGCGCGTCAAACGGTGATCTTTGCTGCAGAGATAACATCCACTGTTCCTTTCTTTCGCAACATAAGCTGAGCTTGATTCGTCTTCATGTTGTGTAGGAACAGTGTGAGGCTCAGGTTCCTCTCGCGTTGCGAAGGTTGACGCTCGTGGAAACATTGCTGTGGACTTGTGTTGTGGTTTCGTTGCTCTGCTGTTGTCGCTGCGAGCGTCGTTTATGATGCTCCCGAAGATGGGATGATTAACGGCTCTTGCCTTCTTTGTCACAAAGTCAACTACGTCATGTATTGTTACATCTCGTCGCTTTACCTCATTAATGTCGTCTGCAGTAGCTCGCCATCTGTCTCGCAGAGAGAAAGGTAGCTTTTCGATGATCTTTCGCAGAGTATCTGGATTGTCAATTTTGCTTGCGTAACCGATCTTGGTTAGAGTGTTCTCACAACTTGCTAACAAGACTGAGTAGCGCTGAAGGGCTCGTGCGTCCTCTGCTTTGATGAGCGGGGTCTTTAGCACGTTATCAATGTAGGCGGTGGCTATCTTGAAAGGCTGTCCGTATCTAGATTTGAGAAGTTCTCGAGCTCTGGCATAGTCTTCGTTGGTGTTCATGACTAGGCAACTGCGCATTAATTCTTGCACATATCCTCTCGTATACTGAATCAGGTAATAGAGTTTCGCACTACTACTGTCCGTTTTCTTTTCGATTAAGTTTTCAAAGGCTCTTTCGAAGCTGCAATAGTCAATTGCGTCACCAGAAAATTCAGGGACTTCCGGTTGGGGCAAGGTTAGCGCCATTGTTTGTTCTCTCTGTTGTTTTAACAACTCTTGGATATGATTGTTCTGTTGATGCTGTAATCGTTGCATGTTTGCGAGATAATCAAAGGAAGTGACGTCATTGTGTGAAGGAGACGCATAGATTAATGTTGAGCTATTATCAACACCGTCTTTCGAAACCGTATTTTCGTCAGGTTTCCAATCTTTAGCTTCTGGGTTGAGTGCATTAAGCTTTGCGCTTGAATCTTTGGTTTCTGAGGGTTTTTCCATCGGTGTAGACGTTAATTTAGCCTTGTTTACTTCATCGAGCATTTCTTTGTCGGGAGGACTAGAAGGTGTGGCGGCGCCAGTTTTGACAGTTTCTGTCGGTTGCTGGGGTGAAATTGACAAGTTAGGAATTTCGATAGCGTCAACACGTGAAATATTCTCATGAAGAGAAAGTTTATCAGCATCTGAATAAACCTTTACTTGAGCTTCAGCTTTCGCGATTTCAGTGTCGAGTTTTAACTTTTCCTTCTGCTGTTCTAAGCGTAGTTTGGCTTCTTCGAGTCGCAATTGTTCTATTTCTATCTCTTGGCGGAGTTGTAAACTCGCAGACTCGGCTTGTAATGAAGCCTTTTTCGCACAAATCTTTAACTTTGCGCTCAAAGATGAGCTAGATCTTGAGTACTTTGAACCAGCGGATGATGTTCGTGCGGTAGAATTTCTCTTTGACATCGCTGAAGAAACAGAAGCAATGTTACTGACAGAATCTTCGGGTCTGACGTTTGAGGTGTGTTCGTTCAATATGCTATCGTAGACGTCTTTAGCTGATATTATCCAACGTTCAATCGTTCTCATCGTAGAAGAGACTTTAGCTTCTTCGCTTGCATAATATTCGTTAGATTCCTCGAGATCGAATTCGTCTGAGAGTTCGATATGATACATGTTGTGTGATTTTTTGAAGTCGATAAATGCTGATTTCAGGGCGATAACTCCCTTCCTTACTTCGTCGATGTTGTCGTAATCGTTCATGAGATTTTCCAGTTTGTGAATTCTCTTCGTAGTGACTCCTTATGCGCTTGATCACATGATTCTGAGACTGCGAATGATTTATCTTCTTTCGTCGACTGTGGTTCTTTTCATCTTTGGGCGATATGATCTTCTTAGAACGCTTGAACTTGAGTGAGTTCATTCTGCTTTTCGATGAGACTCAAGAGCAAGGTTGAGTTGAGTTGAGTTCTTGGCGTAATTTTTGAACTAATGTAGATTTCAGAACGAGCCGGAGTCGTAATAGTTTGAACTCGCGTTTTATTTCATCATCTTTGGTTTGACATGAGAGGAAACGAGGAAACAAGGAAACGAGATTCAAAATTTTTTACGCTATCGGCCTTCGACCTTCGTCCCTCGTGGTGGGAACTCAACTGATTATATTACGTATAACTATTGCCGCAAGGGCTTGTGGGTAAGAACAATAGGTTATAATATTGATGAAAACCCTAAGCTTATCTTCTAAAGCAAAACTGTATACATGTACTGTGTATATTTACTGAAAATTTTAACTGTACTGAACAATGAATGAGTAATTTACTTATATTCGATGTAGTGGTATGTACTATATGCCTGTGACAAATTATATTTTTATTGAAATAAAAGTAATGATATTATATTGTCATTGCATGTATATAAAGGAGTTATTCAAAAATACAAATATGGTAGTCTGAAAACAGGCTGACAATGACATAACTATTGTTTCACAGTGAAACTCTCTTCACCCCATGAACACTTCTACTGCATGCGAGACCAATACTTAGCCTGGTTTAGAACTAATAAATACTGTTTTAAATAATTCCACAGTAAAGTAAGGTAAAGTTTGATCTATTGGTGTCGACCAATTATAGTTATTTGTGTTGTAGAAACTTCTCGTTCGCAGTAGTCTTCTACGCGTGCCAGTTCAATACACTGAGTACGACGGACTGTACTTGCTTCGTTTATTCATTTTTCACTAACCAACTCTTACAATCTTTTTAACCTACTTATATAGTGCTTATTACCCAACTTTGTTACAACATATCCTTATTCAAATGTACATGTACGTAATGATGTTTGCTCAATAGTGTTTCACAACTGACCTTCATTGACCTACATGTATTCATTACATCTACGATACGATTACTTCCGGTCATTTAATAATATGGCTAGAATATTCCTCGACACACTTCCCCCCTTGACTCGCCTACGAGTCAAGCATAACGTTGATTTTACGCCTAGCGTCTTAAGGCTGCGTTACGTTTCGGTACATTCCTTGCTATGCGCAGTTCATTGTCCCTATGCCCGGTCTGTGCCCCAACAGGACGCGTGGCTTCCTCACTCCTAACCTCTATGGGATACAATTTCTGGATCGGTCGCGAGATACGCGCGTGTTTACCCCTGGAAATCACACGAACTATTACCCCTCGCGTCACATTGTCAACCCCTCTAATCAACTCTTCTATGACAGCTAATCTCCACTTGTTCCTTTTCTTTCCATCCTCGAATACTGTGACTACATCTCCTACGTGCACTATCTCTTTACCTTGTTTCGACCTGTTTGCACGATGAAACTCCCTGAGATTAGCTAGGTATTCCTTTCGCCATCTCTCCCAGAAATGCGCTAGCTTCGTGCTTAGATACTTAAAACGCATGCTGCAGTTTTCCTCTTTGCTGCCTACATCGTCTGGCTCTACTACTTCGTCTGGTATACTGTTTATACGTCTACCATATATCAGGTGTGAAGGTGTTAGTACTTCCTCGCCTGTCTCATTGTACTCGTACGTCAATGGTCTGCAATTAATCGTTGCTTCTGCTTCCACTAGCACGGTTGCTAACTCGTTGAACGTTAGCCTAGCGTTTCCTAACACTTTCCTAAGACATTGCTTCACGTTTCCTACCATACGCTCGAAAAAACCTCCCCACCATGGGGCTCTCTGAAGATTAAACCTCCACTCCTCAAATTAGTCAAGTCAGCTCTCACCTCGGGATGGTCGAACAGCCTTTTCAGCGCCTTTTCTGTCGCCTGAAAGGTTTTTGCATTGTCCGATATCATTAGTCTAGGCATTCCCCTTCTAGCAGCAAATTTCCTAAGACATCTCCTAAACGCTGCAGTTGACAGATCTTCGACTAATTCCAGATGTACCGCCCTGGTCACGCAACATGTAAATAGTGCTATATAGACCTTGTCCATACCTGTGCCTACTGCATTCTTTACTAAGAGCGGACCTGCGAAGTCTACACCAACCTTAGAAAATGGTGGAGCTTCTCGGACTCTACATTCTGGTAACGCGGCTGTTTGTGGTGCACCGTAGGGTTTCCCCGTCAGTTTCTTACAAATAACGCATTTTCCTACGGCCTTCTTGACCACCTGTCTGCCCTTTGGTATCCAATACTTAGCTCTTAATTCGGCCAACGTGGCTCTCACACCACAGTGAAGTACTCGATTGTGACACTCAACTATAATTAACTCAGTCAACCTACTATGCTCCCTAGGCATAATTATCGGAGTTTTAGTTTCAAAGTCTAAGTCTGAGTTCACCAGTCTACCACGACATCTCAATATCCCGTCACTCTCCTCCAGTCCTAGCTGACTTACCAGTTCATTGTAGTTTCCCTGTCCTCTTAGCTCTTTCTGGGCTACCTTTACCGATCCCTTTTCTGCGTCGATGACCTCGTTCGCGTCTAGTTCACCCGCACTTGTATGTTCCTTGTTAAGTCGCGCCTTTACATTATTCACAAATCGGGTGACCCATGCTGTGACGCGCACTAATTTCCTGAATGAGCTGCACCTGTTAATGTCTACTACATTGGCAATACTAACTTCCTGGTCTGCTTTAACTGCCAGGACATTCACCGTTGATTTCTTAGCTTCTGTTTGACTCTCTGGAGTCTGCTCGATCTCATCTAGTGCGTGAGGCCATTCACTCTCCGACTTCAATAACCATTCTGGCCCCTCCCACCAGAGTTTGTCTCCCTTGAGTGCAGTTGCCGTAGCACCCCTGGACCCTATGTCCACTGGATTTTGCAACACCTGGACAATGCTTCCAGCTCGCTTTACCCGTACGCCCAAGGATGGTGTTCACTCTGAGCCTTACGAACTGCTTCCACTCACCTCTCTTTTGTATCCAACACAATGCCGTTTTGCTGTCAAGCCAATACGTTACACCGCTTACCTCTAATTGTGGACGTAAGGCATTCTTTACGGTCTCCATTAATTGCGACAATATCGTTGCCGACATTAACTCTAACCTAGGTATCGTAAGTTCCTTGAGTGGCGCGACCCTGGTCTTACTAGTCAATAGTTTGACGTGGCGTGACCCATTAGTCAACTGATATACTAAATACATGACCGCGCAGTAGGCTTTCTTACTCGCATCACCAAATCCATGTAAACAACATTCTGTCACGCACTATAGTGGATGGTCATACACACACCGACTAATGCTAATTTCCCTGGCCTTTGCTAACTCGTCAACTCATTTCTCCCATCTTACCTTGGTTTCCCCGGACAGTTCCTGGTCCCAGTCTAACTCACCTACACACAACTTGACAACTCCTGGAAAAGAATCTTCATGCTGACCGTCACTAGGCTGAATATCCCTAAAGGGTCAAACAAGCTTGCAATAATGCTCAACACATTACGCTTGGTCGGCTCTTTCTCTTTTGCTTTTGCCGCTGCTTGCTCAAAGCTAAAGTGAACAGTGTCAGTCTCACAGCTCCATGCCACCCCTAATACTTTCTGAGCTGTTGCACTTACGCTCTGCGTAGCTAACGAAGCCTTGGCATACGTCTGCGTTTCGTCTAGTCTTCTAGAGTTTGCTTCCCCTACCTGTCTCTCGGTCATCTCAATTTTGTCCCTAAGATCTGGATTATTCGTGAGCCACTTGCGTAGCTTAAACCCGCCGCTTCCCATTCTCACCTTCGCTTTCTCAAACAACGCGTACGCTTCACTCACCGTTTTTTCTCCAGTGACCAGATCATCCACGTAGAACCCATTGATCATTTTCGTTACAAACCTGTGATCTTCACCCGCATACGTCCCCAAATGGTGTCTGATTGTCCCGTTCAACAGAAATGGCGATGCATTCAACCCGAACACTACTCGACAGAATATGTATACGTTTACCTTACTCTTGTCGTCTGTGACGTCATCGACCCACAAAAATCTCAGGACATATCTGTCCACATCGTCTACTTCGATATTCAGAAAGGCCTTTTCTATGTCACCTACTAGTGCGACCCTACTTTCTCTAAATCGTAGCAGAATGTCAACCAGCAAGGGATTAAGTGAGGGTCCAACATGTAAACAATCATTCAATGATACCCCCCGCTTACCCTCCTTAGCTGATGCGTCGTATACTATCCTTACCTTAGTCGTAAGTGCATCTTTGCGTATCACAGCTTGATGTGGCAAATAGTGTACCTGTTCTGCCGTATCCAATCCGGGCACCTTCTCTACTATACCTGACTCTTCTTGTTCCTCAATGATTGCATCGTATTCTGCTAGTAGTTCCGGTTCTTTTCTATGCTTCCTGACCTGACTATTCATGCGTGCGCGGCTATTGTCATAGTTCGTCGGGAGCGTTGCGTGACTCACCTTCCATGGAATCCTACCGAGTATCTAGTACCATTAAAGGTTATATTATCGCAAAATGCTTCGTGAACTTCATTAGTCTCTCTAATTCCTACACTATCCAAGTCCCACAACCTGTGAACCTCTCTCTCAAGTATATCTGCATTTCCGCACTCAGTCACAACAGCGTTAGCGTTAATATCACTCCCTCCGGTACACTCTCCTTTCAGCGGGCCTGACAGAACCCAACCCAACTCCGTTTCAATTGCCACAGGTTCGTCACTCTTCCCCCGCAAAATAGCACCCTTCTGGAAATTCCAGAGGTGGTCCGCGCCGATTAACAAATCTACATCCAAACTAACCTTAGTCCTGTTAACATCTGAGAACCAGAGGTCTTTGAGATGAGGAAAATCGTTCTTCACAACCTCTACATGTACATTGCCTATGCGCGTAATTTCTGGCACCACATAAGCTTCCAACGATAACGTTTTCCCGCCCCCTATGGAAGACACATTTACGACAACGACATCCCTCAACCCGCCTTTCCTAGTTGTATCCCCAAACGTACTAAGATTTAGCCATTCCTTACGCGCTATCGGAATACTATTATATTCCACAGCCCTAGCTGCGATAAAGGACTTATGACTTCCAGAGTCAAAGATTAATTACCCTAACCTTACTACTTTTACCCTCGGATCCTTTAACTACCGCCTGCGCGGTCTGCAAGGCTATCTTAGTCCCAGTCCCGACTGACATCCCCACACTGGATCCCTGTCCAGTCCCAAATATACTACTATTATTCTGACCTCCCCTCTAAGGACGTGGGCCCCTTAATCTCATTAGCAGTACATATTGCATAATGGTGATCTCCATTACAGTTCTTACATCTAACAGCGTCCTGACAATCAGGTGCCCTGTGGCCCTTTCGTAAACATATGAAACATCGAGCATATCTACGAACTAAACTCTTACGCTTTCCTTTGTCTGTTACGGTCTTGCAGTCCTCATGTAGGTGATCACCAAGGCAGAATGCGCAACCATCCTTGAAGGTCTTCGTAAACAACGTACTTCCACTATCGGCTTGGATCCCTTTCCTGTCCTGTCGACCTTGTCCCACTTTGCTGACAGACCCCTGAAGCCGATGATCCTCTCTCAGCTCTACTTTTTCTCTCAGCTTGTCCAACAAGTCCCTCACCATCCACTCAATGAACGCCTCTCCTCAGTCATCGTCAATCGCACCGCTTCGGGGAGTTTTTTGAGTAAGGCTGGCACCATAATGCTTGAGTACGTCTCCTCAGGCACACCAAGTGCTTCCAAACCACGGTTGTGCGTCTCAATGTGGTCGCAGAACGCTCTCAACCTTGCTGTATCCCTGTCTCCATACACGGGTGCGGCTTTCAGTAGCTCGGCCATGTGCGCTCTCTCCACTGCGGTCTTTTTCCCAAACCTCCTTTTCAACAATTCCACAGCAGCATCGTAGTTGTGAGAAGTCAGGGAAAACCCCGCGATAGCAGACTTCGCTGGCTCCTCTAACAAGCCTCTCAGATAAGAGAACTTGTCAGTATTTGACAGCCCTTTGTTACTGTGGATAGAGCTCTCAAAACAGTCCCAGAACTCCTGCCACTGACACACTTCGCCACTAAACTTCTTTACTTCGAGCTTCGGGAGCCTTGCCTCCCCTTTACTGCTCGTTGCTTGCGGTATGGTCTGTATAAATCGTGCCTCAATCCTTATGATTGCCTTTCGTATTGCATCACTGCACGACCCGGTGTCTTCAATTTCTTTGATAACATCATTCTCGCTGGCCGTTTCGTCATCTTCCATGATGGCCAGTATAGCATCGTCCAATGTCTTTATTTTCTCCAACCTTTCCTCAAGGCTTGATTTTACACTCCGGAGTTCGTACTCCTCGATATTTTCTCCACTTTCCATCATTTGGTGGACCTGTGCGACGAGCTTATTCGCGTGCGCCCGATGACCTCCTCTCGACTTGCGTTTCTTTCCAAGGTCGGCCATCTCGCTCTCGTCTTTTCAATTCTTTCAATTCGCGACTATCTTGCGTTTATCCGGCTCGAAGGACCATGTGTTGTAGAAACTTCTCGTTCGCAGTAGTCTTCTACGCGCGCCTGTTCAATACACTCAGTACGGCGGACTGTACTTGCTTCGTTTATTCATTTTTCACTAACCAACTCTTACAATCTTTTTAACCTACTTATATAGTGCTTATTACCCAACTTTGTTACAACATATCCTTATTCAAATGTACATGTACGTAATGATGTTTGCTCAATAGTGTTTCACAACTGACCTTCATTGACCTACATGTATTCATTACATCTACGATACGATTACTTCCAGTCATTTAATAATATGGCTAGAATATTCCTCGACAATTTGGTTACATATGTAACTGCAGAAATATCAAATCAACTGGCATAAGTATAACAAGTTTTCATCTAAATAATGGTTACAGTAACTAACAGATAAGTTATCTGATAAATTATATTTAATTATGTACTCCATTTATGCTGTTATGATAACAGCATAAATGGAGTACATAATAATTAAATATAATTAATCCATATAAAAATACCATTACATACAATACCTTGTGTACTATTTGCAGAATATTTGCAGTTTAAATATAACAATAATTGTTATTTTGTTATTATACCAATCAATACAGTAGTCTGTGGATTTACATTAGGACACAAAGTCCGCAAACTAGAGTACAAACACTTATACCATGCAACATAAATATAATAATATTAGTAGTACTAAATACTGATATTTATATTCTCGTTTAATTAGTGCTATTTAGTACAAAATGTTGCATGCATATAGTGTTTGTACTCTATTGTTATAAATAAATTAAATAAATACTGTCCCCATGTCTTGTTTTAGGAATGTGTGTTCTATTTACTCGTATGATAACACTATTTGAGGCCATTTTCAAATATTCGGATTATACCAGTTGGTCATTTCTCGATATTTATTTACCTTTTAATCAGTACTGATTAGCAATTCGTCTAACTTGTTCAGTTGACTGTAAGCTAGACAGTAGGGAGTTTAAGATTTGCAAAACCTACGATGGCGACGTCAACCGGAAGTGTCAATATCTTTTGTTCGGAGTTTCGTACATTAGAGATTTAGTCCAAGCCTAAGCCTGTGGGTGGAGGCTAAAAGGGATGCCTCAAAAGGACCTTATTAAATATTCATTTCCATGACGTCAGTCGACGTTCTCCGAAAGAGTTCTCGGGTTTCGTTTTTTTATCGACTGATCGACGGGAATTTCGAGAACTGCATGATATTGAGCCAGGGGCGTTAATGTTTTGGTAATAATAATGCGGGAAAGAGCAGGAATATTTTAAAATTTAAAATAACTAAATCCCTGTGCTCATGGATTCGCTATGGACTACTTGAAAAATTGAACAATTTTGTTGCAATAGACGACTCACTAGTTTGGCTATGCTAAAGATATAGAAGAAACATATCAGGCTCTAATGCAGTTCGAAACCATCACAACGTACGTCTCGATTCTCAGTTTTATAGCAAATATTTTGGTAACAAAAGAGATATTACCGGCGCGTTCCTGGGCGGCATTTTCAGCTTTAAACGAGCAACCGAAAAGTGTTGAAGAACATCATTAAGAGCGCAGATACTGAATGAGCTCGACCCGGCCTGTATCCCTGGTGAGGTATACTTGAATCGGCTGTCAGTGTTCTGCAGGTGACTTGCAAAATCGGTTTTGGCGTGAATGAGTGCCACATTTATTTGTTTCTCTCAGGATGTCATGGCATGATTTTTATTTACTACCGAGAAAAATTGAAATCAAATGCTCTTTGTAATTGCCAAGTTGAGAAATTGACACAAAAACAATACCGCGCGCTGTCGACTAGACACGGTGTACGAGCAGGGTCTTTGAAGAGTTTCCGTTTAAAAAAAAATCCCTTTGGGAGGCAATTGTTTGGGAACTGACACAAGAGCGAACTTTTTCAGTTGAGGAAAAGTTTTTTTTCTTGTGTAGACATGGATAGTATAGAGTTTACTAGAGAGGAATCAATACGATTGAAATGAGGCCAGCGTTAGGTTGTGACACTATACGTGATTCTGAACATTGATAACAAATATTCTCCGATAAAAATTATCATACAGTGATAATCGATGATACTCATCATTCCATCGTAATAAATAAAACCAACTTTCAGTACACTCGGAGCCAGCGATTGTGCATTTTGATTTCACCATGTGTTCCGCCATATTGAATTTGATTCTTCGGGAAATGAGCTCGGGGGATTGTCGTACATTATCCGTGACGTTGTGGAATTGAATATTTAATGAGGTCCTTTTGAGGCATCCCTTTTAGCCTCCGCCAAGCCTGTGAGGTTACTTCATCCACAAGGAATACCAACTATGAAGGTATGAAACTCCGAACAGAAGTTATTGACACTTCCGGTGTTCTTCGCCGTCGTAGGTTTTGCAAATCTTAAACTCCCTAGTGTTAGTCCACAGACAGTGACATCAAATTCACGATTCATTGCAGACATGCATGACGGCAACTTACAGTTACAGTCTATACAATAGCATTGACTTAAATATAAATGACTGAGGTAAAACGTATGACTAACTTATAATGATAAGTCTGTTGTTGCATACTATATGTTTCAGGTTGAAATGGAAGTATTGAAATACTATGGTAGTAACGCTTGCGTCACACAGTGAGCCCTACACATAATGAAACTTGTCATCACTCTCTAAAATGTATTTAACTTTATTGAGAGTTGAGAATGTTTGTACATGTAAGTACGATACGGTGGCCCACAAGGGCCAAACACAAAAACAAAAGCCACAACATAAACGCATAACCCTAAACATAAACGCATAACCCAAAACATAAACGCAAAACGCAAAACATAAACGCAAAACCCAAAACATAAACGCAAAACGCAAAACATAAACGCATAACCCAAAACATAAACGCAAAAGCCACAACATAAACGCAAAAGCCACAACATAAACGCAAAACCCAAAACATAAACGCAAAAGCCACAACATAAACGCAAAAGCCACAACATAAACGCAAAACCCAAAACATAAACGCAAAACCCAAAACATAAACGCAAAACGCAAAACATAAACGCAAAACCCAAAACATAAACGCAAAAGCCCAGACCCACAATCCTTTGCATTAAGTATAGAAGAGGGCCCTGGGAACGAGGTTGATTTTGAGAAAGGACTGGGCTCTAGCTTAGTAGCCTGGCTTTAGCCTTGTTTATGATGATTTTTTTACTACTTTCTTGAACTTTTATATTATAAAACGAGATGTTTTGCTCTTCATGTGGCGAGAAAATAACTGTTCAAAGCGCTGAGTACTGCCCTGCTTGCGGAGCAAAGATTGAAGAAGATATTTACATCCTCATTAAAGGGTACTTTCATCGAGGATATCGCTACCAAGCAATCGTGGGTTTACTTGACAAGTTCCATGGAATTGATATAAGCGTGAGGACCCTAAAAAGGAAACTTCAGGAAATGGATCTCAAAAGAAGGGGAAACAGTCCCGACATTGATATCGTTAGAGAAACTGTTAGGCGGGAGATGGAAGGAGCAGGAGAATTGTCTGGATACAGGTACATCTGGCATGCACTTAGATTGAGGCATCACATGCATGTTCCACGTGCATTGGTTAGTAGTATTATGAAGGAAATTGATCCTATTGGAGTGAAAGAAAGAGCCAAAAGACGACTCACACGAAGAAACTACATTTCAAGGGGTCCTAATTTTTGCTGGCATATTGATGGTGAGTGGTTACTGACATCTCTGAATACCTGGGTGAATAATATTTAAGGCACATTTATCATGCACTATGAACTGTACTGACAAATCTGTGAAGTTTTCACCCCCATCTCCCAATAAACTCTCCCCAAGGCTTTAGGCTCTGTGCCAAAAATATGTCTTGAATGTTTTAAAATTGTAAACAAGAAGTAATCTTTGCATTATTACAATTTACTATTAAAGATTACATGTTTGTAGTGTCATGTTTCTGATTGTTAGACAGGTAACAGCAACAGATCAAAGGAAATGTTCACATTTTAAAAATATATTTATTTTCTTTTTCTTAATAGGATATGACAAGCTCAAGCCATATGGTTTTCCTATCCATGGCTGTATCTGTGGCTATAGCAGAAGAATCATATGGCTGGACCTTGTTCGCTCTAACAACAATCCCAAAATTACAGCTGGGCTGTATCTGGATGCAGTTCAAAACTTGGGTGGATGTCCAAGAATTGTGAGGTCTGATTGTGGGTCAGAAAATGTTGTAATAGCTGGAATGCAATGTTATTTCAGAGCAGAATGCAGAGATGAATTTTTAGGAGAAAAGGCCCACCAATACGGCTCCTCCCCCTCTAACCAAAGAATTGAGGGATGGTGGTCATCCTTTAGAAGGAGTCGATCCAACTGGTGGATCAACTTTTTTAAGGACTTGACTCAATCAGGAGTACTTGAGCTAGGAAATGAATTTGACATGAAATGTCTGTGGTTTTGTTATTCAAAACTAATTCAAGAAGAACTTGACAAGGTCAAAGATCATTGGAACAGCCATTATATAAGGCACTCAAGGCATGATACAATTGCTGGTGTTCCAGACATTTTGTACTTTCTACCTGAAACCCTTGGAGCCATGGACTGTATAATTCCAGTACCTCAAGACAAACTTGTGGAAATGGAAAGGGAATGTGAAGTGGACAATGAGGATGATGACCTGTATCATGAATACTTTGAGCACATAATGGAAACAAGTGGATGGGAGTTTCCAGTGAATGATAAAGAGGCATTTGATCTCTTTCAAAACATTAAGCACTTGCAGGTTTAAATAAAAGTGGGTCATTCCACAGTATTCTGTATGTTGTGGAGGGAACATTTTACAAATGGAATGTATCTAGCTTGTTGCTCTTGGCAGTGCAACAGACAGTCACCACATATCATGAAAAGCTATGAAAGAGGGCCACTAATAGTATGTGTTCTGGTACGTTTTGTAAGATTTCATCTTTTAGTATAACAATATATGAGGGGACGACTGAGGGGACAAATATATCACTAGTTTATAATAAACTAGTGATACAGTATGTTTGTTCCCTCCGCAACAGTCATTTTCACAAATCTTGAATTTAATTATAATTTATGCCCCCAGTTGCACGAAAGGTGAATAGCACTATCCACCAGATAAGTCTTATCCAACGGATAAAATTGATGCAATTAAATTTAAATTAGTTATCCAATACATTTTATCCCTTGGATAGGACTAATTATCTCAGTGGTGGATAGCGCTATTCACCTTTCGTGGCTCCAGGGACTTTAGCCCCCTCATTAAAGGCTGGTTTCCCAAACATTTTCTATTAAATTTCAGCCATTTTCAGCGTTTTAAAGGCTTCATTAGAGCCAAACTGGTGCAGTTGACCATAAAGGAACATTTGTACAGTCAGAAAAGTGAAAATACAGTAGTAGCAGCATTCCAATGGGAGATAAGCTGAGCATTTACCAGCAATACTTTCCATATGCTATGAATCAACTACCGGTAGAGTGCAAACCATATGTCCGTGAAATAGTACTGTTACTAAATAGTGTTATCTCCATTGTTTTCTATTGTTTCATCAGTGCTATTTAGTACTAATTAGTTAGTATTGTTTCACGGACATATGGTTTGCACTCTAGGATTAAGACAGCCACAAAACTGGAGATGCACAGACAATAATTTATCAACAACTCATCTTGATGTATCCCAATAATACATGCAATATTTAACAAATAGAATTTTGGATCAAACCAAACAGCCGAAAAATAGCGTCATCAAACCGTGCTCCGTTCTCTGATACAGCACAGTTTTCAGCCAATCAGAGCGTGCGGATTGACTCGACTATATAATTAATAATCATATACAGTTTTTAATTTATTTTTTTGTTTTTATTGTTAATTTAATTTTGTTTGTTATGATCACATACATAATACAAACATTTTCAACAAGTATTCATTCAAAAAATTCCAACATGAAACAATCATCAATATAAAGTGAGCACTAGCCAATATTTAACTAAAACATCATCAACACTTAATTGTGTAAACTGTATATATGTATACTGACAATCACAAATTGTGTTTGGTATTTTCTTTGTATGCTTACTATTGATCGATACATTTTGATGTTGTTTTTATCTGACTATATCTGAACTGTATTAACTATATATCTGAACTATATTAACACCTAAAATCATTATCACTGTTTACACTACATGTATAGTGTTTTCAACTGTATAATGAACACAGTATAGGCACCTATGTGAGTAAACTGTAAATAATAGATTTAGTACCATATCAAAATACAATATAACATTTTCGAAACATAAACTTGTGTTTGTGATAAAAAATAATGATAACTTGAGCCTTGAGTTAACTATTATATTATATATCTATACAATGTCAATCTCCCAATAATTACTTTCGAGGATACAATTAAACTCCTCACGCAGCTCTGGAAAAGACTGGTATGTAGAGGGAAGCTCCAGAACAAAATTGCATGTATGTGCAATTGGTCTTCTTTGAGCACCATCCAATGATGTGAAATGAATTTGAAGGTGGTCAAACAACATTAAATCTGATCCACAGACAAACCTTAAAAACTTTGAAAGTTTAGAAGTATCTAATCCTCTGATATATCTCTTCAAGTGCTTGAAGCAATCTTTTTGTGCTTCATCCAGTACTTCATCCACTTGTAGTGAAGCCAAAACCTTTTCTACCGTCGGTGAGAGACGACTGTACAAGTCATCTAAATCTTCTTTGGTGGAAAAAAATTCCCTCAGCTCTGAAATGATAATTTTCCAACATTCCACCACATACTGCGGCTTTTGTACAATTTCTTTGTGGGCAATATCTGTTAAGGTGGCCAACAGATTTTCCTTGGTGATAACCTTCTTACATTCAAATGTTGAAAGCAACTCCATCAGTGCATCATCAGATATGTCTATTTCACCAGAAATACAACTGTCAATCACTCGCCTTTCACTCTCAGATACATAGTGCTTGAAAGAAGCCATTAGCATTTCTTCAGTGATGTCAGATTCCCCATATAAACAGTTCAAAATAAAAGTTTTCGAGAACTGCAGTGGAAAGTATTGGCAGGAACGGTAACCAGCCAAAAGAATTCTCCCTATACATTCCCATTCACTTCTTCTGTAATCATGTCTGATACTGGGGACACGTTCATCTTCTCCTACCATAAGAGAGTCACATACATCTGACCAAAACATGGTGTACACATCTCTTGTAACGCCAATCCCCTTCCCATCTTCCACTTCACCTCGATGGTTTATAACAACCATGACTATTTCTTTATTCAAAATAGATGGATCTGAAAAATATTTCAACATATCCTGTCGAATATTTGTCCTGTGGATCTCCAAATTAGCGACTACACGTTTAGGGACTGGTACAGGAACTACATCAGGGGCTGAATCAGTGAATGGATCATCTCTAGAAGAAGGAAATGATGAATAATTTCCAGCAGCATTTAAAAGCCATGATGGTGAAATAGGAGCAGAAGTTGGCAATGTAAGCACTACTTCATCCAAACTTGACATTGAAGTGGATGGGTTATCATTCAAGCTGATTTTAACTTCTAAAAAAGATATATCAAGAACTCTTCAGTAATGTTGTACATATAATAATTATAATAATTATTGCTGCAAGAAGTATCTGTACTTATTTACATAATTATTACAATTAAGTGGTTTGATTTTTTCCACTGGTTTAAATTTTCAGATTTTCAGCCAGTTAAAAGCTTTATATATATAATTATATAGTGAGTAAGTTAGGTTAGTTGTAAAGGATGAACATAAAAGAAAGGAAATTGTGCAGTTAAAACACATACTGCCCTGTAAAATTAAACCAGTGAAAACAATAACAAGCCCTAGGGGGAACATGTAATGAAGTATGTATGTATGTTCTAAGTATAGTAGAGTAACCAAATCATTAACACACCTTCATGTGTTTTAAATCCTGGCACTGTTGTTAACTGGTCTTCATCCTCAGACACACTCATACACTGTAATGTATATAACAGGTCATTAAGTTTAATACTAATTATATTCATGAAAGCAATAGAAAAAATAGATAATAATTTGCACTGTGGTGCAAAATAATTCCAAATTGAAGTTGAACCTTGATTAACTTATTACCCTCATTATTTTATACAAAAAAAAAAAATATAATTTGAAACTTTAAGGTAAACAACAAAAACATTTAGGTTTCCTTTCCATCAAAAATCACTAATATTGGTCAATTAATTGTGTTAGACAAAAATAATAACTGTGCCAATGCAAATACTGAACATGTTATACACCAAATAAATTGACTTTTTTGTCAAGTGCTTGAATTTACAGATATTTAAATTATTTATAAGCTGAATTTTAAAAAGAAACAAAATTCAATATAATATAACACAGCAAGCTATCAAATATTGTATGGTTATAGACTTACCTGGCTTTCTGTTTTTTCTTCATTAGTATCACTTTGTAAGCCATAATTACAGTCTAGATTGTAAAACACAATATTACAAGAAGAATGGTACATTTTAAAGCTTCGATTATCAACAACTATAATATTTAGCTTGACTTCTATGAGCCGGCTACATACTTACGGTCATAGTCCTCCGTTTTGCAGATGTACAAATTGACACGGTTATAGGGTCTTCCAAGTGATTCTTTATATCTTTCCACACAAAATGGTTGTTTTGTTCCAGGAATGTAATAGATTATATCAAAGTCTGGATAGAGTAATAGCCACTCCCCATTATAGCTTTCTCTTATTTGTTTGTTATGGGCAAGTTGCTTCTGGACACCAAGTTTCTTGACTGTTATCTCAGAATGTGTTTTATTGACTTCAATGGGAAGAAGTGAGGCTCGTTTGACTTTTAGCTGTTCTCCTTCTAACTCCACAATCCCAATGTTTATCTGTGGATACATAGTAAATAAAGTATTCAGCAGTAAGTTGGCTCAAAATGGGTTTCTTGAGTGTGCACACAGGCAATGATGTTGAAAACTTACTAAAATCCAACAAAAGATTCTTACTCATTGGTGAAGTTTTTCCATTTTTGGAATTATATTGATGGGCTGATATAAAAAGAATCTGTAATACAGTATGGAACATACGGTACCAAGAAAATAGGTTTTAGGGGCAGTTATTTTGACATAAGATTACATATTATTACTCGGACTACCTGTGGTCTAAATCTGCAGTTTGTGTTGTCTGGCAATGTACGTCGAGGAATGACAGGAATGTCTGTTTTAGGGTTTTGCAACAAGTTACTCGGTACTCGAGTGAAATAGTTCGCTGACGTAGTTCTTTGACTGAAATCTAACCAGAAACCTTGCATTTTTGAAGCTACCAATTTTCGGCTTCATCATCTCATATCAGTAGTCAGAGTGAACACTATTAGAGTGTCTACATGTAGTTGTTGATGAAAGATTCATGTGCCCTGTTGTTACCATGACGACATCTAAAGACTCTACTACTACTACTAAACCCCACAATGCAAGTCATATAGTGATATGATGTTTACTGTTTGTAAACATTGACATCACATTTGCTTTGTAATGATGATTACAATAGCTTTTCACAAGTTGTTTTATTTCATCAGCCAATCGATCTCTGGTTGGCAAAAAAATTTACAATGGGCTACGTCACCGTGAACATTAATAATAATAATAATAATAATAATAATAATAATAATAATAAACATTGCTATAAGACTTAAGCTTACTATTAATAGTTTCGAGTTCAGTATTTCATATTTTAAGCAATAGAAGTTCAATAAGTGCATAGGCCTTCCTAAATACCATATAAGTAGTATAATTCGGACCTGAAGAGTGAAGGTGTTAAGTTAAGCTTATAATGAACTCATTAAGCTCTTACGTACTTTCACCATTTCATCTTTTTTATGCTTTTTGGAACTGGAAGGCCGTACTTTAAATTTATCCGTGCGATCTTTCCCCTTCTTCTGCATAAATTCTTGGAAGGATACAGTTGGTTTTATAGCATTGGATGGACCTTCAGCTGCACTCTTTGACAACGTACTTGTTGGGGTAGTTGACAACTCTATTCCACAAGAACGGCAAAATTTTGCTGAATTCTCACAAAGACAACCGCACTTCTGACAAAACATCTCATTCTGAGTGACAAAAGATCGAAATATTTGTAATCAACATATTAACTATCACAAATACACAAAAATACATCCATAAAACATAACATTTTCCAATTGCTTACCTTCGCATGCCAAACAAACTGCCGCAAAATACCACGAGGTCTGGCTTAAAAACACAGGAAGCCCAAACTGACTGATTTTGTGATTTGTGTTTATGTTGTGGCTTTTGCGTTTATGTTGTGGCTTTTGCGTTTATGTTTTGGGTTTTGCGTTTATGTTGTGGCTTTTGCGTTTATGTTGTGGCTTTTGCGTTTATGTTTTGGGTTTTGCGTTTATGTTGTGGCTTTTGCGTTTATGTTGTGGCTTTTGCGTTTATGTTGTGGGTTTTGCGTTTATGTTTTGGGTTATGCGTTTATGTTGTGGCTTTTGCGTTTATGTTTTGGGTTATGCGTTTATGTTTTGGGTTATGCGTTTATGTTGTGGCTTTTGCGTTTATGTTTTGGGTTATGCGTTTATGTTTTGGGTTATGCGTTTATGTTGTGGCTTTTGTTTTTGTGTTTGGCCCTTATGGGCCACCGTAGTACGATGAATTAATTGAACTCAGAATTTGAACACCATAAACAAAGACTGGAGGGTACTGTAGAACCCATTAATTGTATCATAATAACAATAATAATTATTATTATTATTGTAGTACTATTGCGTTCATTCCGTCTGTGTGCCAAGTGTTTACTCCTTAAAAAGAAAAATTGCCATACTACTCATCTACTCATTCCAACAATTAAATGCGTAATTAGGGCATTATTACTGTGCCTGCTAATCTTATAATTATAATTTTAGCCACCGCCACTATTTAATAGTCAAGAACATAATGTTGAATGTTGTCGAAAATAACAAACAATTACATATATATCATCACATGTACCATCACTCAGTTGCAGAACATAAACCAATGATTTTTATTGAATACAACAAAAAACTCCAATGTAATGATTTTAAAATTATATATTTTCAAAGATCATACAAGTTTGTACACTCAAGTTCTTGACGTTAAGGACCTATAGTACCTAAAAGAAAAACAATACATAAAATTGTCGTTAAAAAAATCACTCATGTCGCTAAAGATAAATAATGTTAAGCTTATTGTTACTGTACAGCATTATATATGTAGTGTCATTTGCTGGATTTACAAGAGCAAAATATATTTAACGATGAGTTAAATCTTACAACACGAAACCCCTAAAATTACTGTATGGCTTAAATAAAGAGGAGATATTTCGGAGAAACTTACCATCTTTTAAATCGAGTGTTCTTCATGGAAGTACCCAAGTATTTTTCACGATCGATAGCAGAAGTCTGTTGCTTTTTCCTTAAAAACATACACCATGGAGGTCTATTTCTTTCCCAACCATATCTAACAACAAACTCAATTAACTGTTTCACCATTCTTCACCAAAAAAGTATTTTACTCGTTCATTTTCCCATCAGTTTCGCTGAGCAAATTGCTCTAAGAACTCACCGCATGTTTATACACGACGCCATTTTGTTTCACATTTATGCGCTAAACCGCTGGCCAATTTATCTGGCGAACGTGCCTTTTTTTCGAGTGTCTGGGCCCGCCGTGAAAATTAAAATTTGATATTTACAATATATATCCCATATTGTAGGAGTTCGTCAACTGAATCTGTTTTCTTCATTTTATGCTTTAGATCGTACATTTGTTTTTTGGTAGAGCTACAGGCTCACGAGCACCCATTATTCGTCCTGCGGACGCGGAGGCATTATTGATTGCAACATATGGTGACTTGACTTCTATTATGGCATCCATAGTGCTTTTTTTGGTTGGGTAGTAGGGCTTGCTGCGTTTGCTGTTACCATGTGCTCCTACGCTGAACTTGAGCTCATTTAGGTTCTTGTCCAGGATGATGTACTGCAGAAGGCACTGGTCGTTAATTATCTCCTTCAGCTTCGTTCTTGGTTGAATGAATTTGTAAAGAGAACAACTGCCTTTCGTTTCTCACTGGTGTTTTCTTGTTTTCAATCACCTCAATTTCCTTTTTGGGAATTGGTGCCCAGTATCCGGCCACTTTAGTTTATAATCATCGTATCTTGGCTTCTATTAGCGGAAAATGTCTAATATTTCGTCCAAAGATTGATCGCTTTAGTCGAGTAAGTTTAACATTATTTACATTTTACCGAAGCTCCTTTGGTTATTTACTGTTCTAAAAATGTTCCAAAGATTGATCGCTTTAGTCGAGTAAGTTTAACATTATTTACATTTTACCGAAGCTCCTTTGGTGCCCAGTATCCGGCCAAGAGGCCCACTATCCGGCCATCGACATTAAGCAAGTAATTCATGTAAACAATCGAACTAAACTGACTCGTTTACCCTATTTATGAATGCAGATTTTGTTTTGCTTAGATTTGTAAATAAAAATCGTCTTAACAACGAGGTGTCATACTTAGGGGGTAGATGTAAGGATCAACTGCGTGCAGCGCGCGACTGATCAAGGTGATCATGGTAAATATAATATTTCTATATAATATCGTTTATAATAAACGAAACATGGTAGAATCATATTAGTTTTAATGTACGTTTATTTCTATAGCAGTTTTCTCTTCCATTACTAACACTGCTGATCGCACTGCGTCCAGAACGCGCTGCAGTTTGTGCCCATCTTTGACTTCAATGCGATAGGAGCATGGGATGACGGCTCCTCCCCCTGGTAGATGTTGCGCTGGCCACGGGGGGAAGCTCTTGCACAGATTTCCAGTTTGCTCACTGCAATGTATGAATTTTTAATTTTTAATTTTAGGAAACCAGAAAGCAATGGCAATGAAATTGTTTCCGATCTCTTACAGTAATACACAGCATTCAATGCATTCGACATCACTCGAGTCCAATAAACGCGAAAATCAGGATGAAAGCCCTCTTGGTACTCTTCCATTCGGTAGGCCAGCGATCGTGCGGACTCTCTCGCCACGTTTTTTGTCTGTAATGTTATTTCCTAAATTTGGCGGAATCTTTTCAATTTCAGGTACCCATATCAAGCACGAATGAGGATCATGCTTTTATATTAACCTTCTTTAAATAAAGTTAATTCATTCATTCATTCATGCTTGTTTCCCAATTCTTTCGTGACTGGCAGTAATAAAGAAGGGGGAGGTCGTATTTGAAAGTCATGGTAACCTTTGACCACAGCGTTGCTGATCACAATTTGGCGCATCCTAACAAAAACAAAGAAAGAAATACAGTAGAAAGTTCATCTGGAAATAATAACAAAATACTTCAATTAAATATATTTTTATTTGTTATGACAGATTTAATCTAAACCCTCACGCTTCCATAAAGTTAATATTGGCATATGTGGCTGAAATAGGTACTTTTCGTGAACGTCCTCGATAAACTTGACTTCTCTAAATCCCTAGTTATCTCAGGCAGTCAGCAGATTTCGACGTACAATGTCGTTTAAATAATTAATACAACATACAAAGCAGTTTGTGCATGAGTCAATTCAACGTTTTTTTCAAATCTCAGACTTCTGTTTAATCTGTCCTCGTGAAAACGCAACATTTGGAACTCACTACTATAGTACTCAGTTCGAACTTAGACACTCCTTTGCGCATTATTTTCATCAATCTTGTAAAAATTTACAAGATTACTGAGGACATTTATAACAAAAGAATGGTTCATTTCTGTGAATGCTGCTAAGATCAACACCGAGAGGAATACAGTTGATGTGCATATACAATGAGCAAGAATTACACATGACCCAAGGGTTGTTTTCCTTATCGGTAGGAAAATAATCCATTAAGCAGATACTGCAGATGCCGTTCTCCGCTTCAGCGGCATTCGCCACATGCTGTTGACGCCATTTATTGGCTTTGTCTGCCCGACTCAGTCTCCTTCCCGTCGACTTCTTTGCAGTTCTCTTGGTTTCTGCGAACTTTTTTTTTTTCTGTTTCTTTTTTCTTTCGTCTTTTTCTTTTTTCTTTTGATCTTTCGCAAGTTTCTCTTCTAGTTTCTTGCGCCTCTCTTCTTTCTTCTTTTCCATTTCCTTCCATTTCTTCCATGTTTTTGCACTTGTGCGAGCTGCCTCTTCATCAGAAAGTTTCTTCGCGTAGCCTATACTGATGTATTCTTCCATAACTGCTTTGTATCGAGCAGCAAACTCAGAGTCACGAACAAAACGTCTCTTCAGTTGCTGAAGTCTCCTTTCAGCTTGTGTTCGGTTGTTAGGTAGGTGTGGATCTTTGGTGTTCCATAACAGTCCAACTTCATATCTACCGTCCTTAAGTTTAGTTGTTTCCTGCAAAATCTCCAAAGCTTTCTTGTCTTCAACACTGTTTTTACTTTCATCTGGATTTGCGCATCCGTGCTGCTCCAAGGCCCAAAACTTCTCCACTTGTCGTTCCAAATTGACACTGGATACTTCTTGGCTCACATCGAACTCGAAGATTGAAAGTGCTATCGGTTTACTCTCACCGTCTTTGATTTCGCTTGGCCCGGCTACACACCATCCAAATGGTGTCTTTGTGGCATATGATTGTTTTTGTGGATTGTCTCCCCAAACGTACTCAAATACTACGTGTGCTTGTGGCACGTCTTGACCAATCAAGACAGAGACTTCATTCACATCCACAGGAGCACTAGACATTTCCACATTTGCAAGATGGGGCCAGTTAGACAGGTCCAATTGACTCGGGCAATACCTGTCTGAGATATTCAATGTGTTCACAGACAAAGCTTGGTGTACTGGAAAACTTGTGTTGTTTTGACTAGTTGTAGAACTTATACTAAACTTGACAGCTGGTAGTTCACATTCATGATTTCTGTGTGTGACAGTATTTATGCTGACCTTCTCAGGAACTCCTTGTAGTTGAAGTTTCTTTGTCAGCTGGTTGGTAATCATAGAGCTTACAGCTGCTGTATCTAACAGTCCATATGTAGAGAAGGAAGTTCCATTTTCTGCTGAGACACGCAGTGGCACAACTTTCAGCTGCACAAAACTTCTCCTAGACGTTTCAATTGTCGCATTATGCACAGGCAGGTTGTTTGATTGAGATGTGTCTTCAGATTGGTTCTCAGTGGTATGCAAGAGTGTGTTGTGGCTTTTAGGGCTCTTACAGCCCTTCTCATTGCAGCTAATTTGTGCTGTGCAGTTCCTTCTTATGTGAGAACTAGAAAGACATAAGTAGCACAGCGATGAAGATCTTGTAAAGCGTCTCCTCCAGCTGATGCTTTTTGTTAGGAACACAGGGCACCTTGGAAGTTCGTGAATCCCGTTATGACATACCTGGCAGGACTCCTTTTCTTTAATCTGAATTCCCTGTCCTGTCTCTGAACTACCCTTGTCTGTTCCAGTTGGCTGAACCTGGGTCGCCATTGTTGTTACCCTTGTTCTTGGTGTGGGAATGGGTCTCCTTTGGTATCGGGGAGGTGGAAGCTTAGTTGTAGTGTCATTCCCCTTTCCATACACCGGGTCGTTCTCTGCTTGAGATTCTTCTGCAATGAAGCTTGATAACTCTTTCAAAGTTGGCTCTCTTCCATCACGATAAGACTTTGCTGTTTTTCTCCATTTTCTTTGAAGTGGCTCAGGCAAGCGGTCATAGATCTGTCTAAGATTAGTAGTACAATTCAGTTCATTGGAATTCAGTTCAACCATAGCATAACAACAATTCTCCAATTTATCAGAAAGCGCTAGAAGAGCAACACCATCACCAGTTCTTAATTTGTCTCCTTGCATCACTGTAGATTTCAATGCTTCTACTATCATAGCATTTTGGCCAAATCTTTTATACAATACTTGCAAGGCCAATTGACACGCATTTGGTAATCCTTGGTAATTCTCAATGACTTCCTTAGCCCTTCCAGTTGTGTAACTTAACAGATAGTTCATTTTTTCAGCGTCCGTAAGGGACACCTTACTCTCTACCTGATCTCTGAAGTTAGCTTTAAACCGTAGGTAGCTTGCTGGGTCACCATTGAATGCGACCGGTTTGGGAGCTGGTTGCGACATCCGCAGTTCCATTTTTTCCAAGAGGGTTGTTTGTGGCCCATAACTTGGTGGTACATTTAAATTTGCAGGACTTGATTGTGGAGTTGACCAACATAAAGGCGTATTAATCTCAGAATTGTACAGGGCAGGATTAATTTCTGCTTGACTCGACATAGCCTTGTGTTCCAAAACATTCTTGCTGGTGTCTCTAATACATGTACTTGTGAAAAAGGCAGGTGGCTTAAACACTTCTGCTCCTGGGTTCAATGATACATGGTTTTGCAGCTTCGAGCCATATCTATTTGGTCTTAGAGGGCTGTGATGAGTTGGTAGTTCACCATCCTTATGGTGGTCTTCATAGTCAGGATCATCTGACCCCAAATACTGTTCCTTTTCTTCTTTCGATGCATCTTCATAGATCTTGCTAACAGCAGCCGCGGCTTTGTACTCAGCCTCCAACTGAACCCGCTCAGCTTCCTTCTTAGCTGCTTCTACATGATCAAGCTCAGCAATTCTTGCTTTCAATTCAGCCTGTTTAGCCTTTGCTTCAAGGGCCCTTGCTCTAGAAGATGTTGATCTATGTCATGACTTTGAGTTCCTTGTTGTTGTACTGAATCTAACAGAGCGCTCTTCGTACTTCTTTCGTTGTTTAACAATTTCTATCCATCTCTCCACTTCATTCTGAAAGCTATTAATCTCATGATGGGTGTCTTCATATATTGAACTGTCCAATGAACGTTCTAATTCAGTGAGTAGTGGTTGCATTGCAGTGTGAGCATCAATAAACTGCTTGAAACATTCATCTAGTTTGGGGTATTCGTTCTTTACAATGTCAACGTTCTCATCACGATTCATAAGATCTTGAATATCCTCTATCTTGGAACGAATTTTCCTTTTTGCACTCTTTCTCTCTCGCAACCTTTCACTAAGCTGACAGGCCTTTGCCCTTTCAGTTAGTTTGGGCTGTCTCCTTTCTCTGACAGATTCAACCGCAGTCCGATCCGATCCGGAGTCCCGCTGTCCATTCTAAATTTCGTCAGCGAGCACGCGGTCGGGTTCCAACGTCGAACGGCCGTCGTTTCCGTTACTTTGTTTGCTTTTATATCCAGATTCTTGGAACAAAGGTTCCACGGCTGTAGAATAAGCTCCAGGGTCTCCAAATAATCCCTTGGGAGAGCTCCCTTCGATTCCAGGAACTGCAAACGAAGACTCCGTATATTGACGATCGTCCATTATGCAAATTCATCGACTAGTTAAACATAAACTCCAATTTCGATTACTTTTACAGGTGGTATGCCTGCACCAATATTGCAAAATCAATACATCCGTAGTTTAGACATTCCATAGGTGTTATCTTGCTCCAATATTCCATTTTTTGTGCAACGAAGTTACTGTAAACAATAGGACCTTTCGACTTTAATTATTCCAATCCATGACATTCGAACTAACTGGCTTAACAACAACTTTATTACCATGACTTGACTTGTCCTCGACTAGTATAACGTCCTTCATACAATTCCCTTTGTCCTTTGTCCATTTGTGTGGTCGTAACTTCGGTGAAGCACAGAAAAACGTACTTACGCAACGACTTACAAAATTAACTACAACGATCGCAGTAAAAATCACGTGACAAAAATGTGCTGCCAAAAACATGGTAACGAGGCCGCTACAACTACTATACTGATGATGATGATAAGATTACACTCACCATATAACTTCTGTTTTCAGAATTGTTGCAGATAACATTGATTTGGAAATTGTTTCACGCATTCAATCCAAAGACAAGGGCAACCGATCAATACACTGGACACACCAATTTGCATTGTTGGATAGGGTTAGTCCACCTAATGGAGTAGCTCAGGATCAAAGTCCAATGAAAGAAATTCAGTTTATTGACTTACTGCCAGATGCTCAAGTACAGGAAAAGCTAACACAGAGAATGGCTGTTCTAGTAAGCAGAATTGTAACCAAATATCTCAAAGCTTTCAACCCAATGAAGGAAGATGTAGACTACCACATACCACACCAATACTCAAAAGAAATGACAGAACCATCCAACTCAGTGAGTATATTATAAATCTTGCTGCTCAGTTTACTCACTATATTTTGATGATTTTTAATAGGTTCTTGCATGTTCTTAATTTTTTAAATTTATTTTGTAATGAGATTCTTTGTGGTACATTAATATTATATATCCCTGTTAGCTTATTAAATTAATAGAGGGTACTTTCAGGGGTAAGTGTATACAAACATATCTCTATAGTGCTGTCTCAGTGTGGAGTTCTTCAATGCCAATGTTGCGGGGGAAATGGCACAGCTGATACAGAGCAACCAGTCCAAATATGTACCCCTTTCAGCTGATGGTTCCAATGTAGCTGCTACAATTGGATTCCATGGAGATCAACGTCTAGAGGGGAAGAAATGTAAAATGGACCTTCCAAGATGGAGAGACAGGTGTAGAAAGACTGGAAGGCCTTGAACCAGAGTTTGCCGATTGGCATGCGAAATTTACCTTATATAAGGTAATATTTAGTAACATTATAAATAACTAGAGTAGTTGAACCTCTACACATGAACATCCACCGTCGCTGTCCCAGTTAAGGCCAGGAAAGGAGAACTTTCCTTTTAAAAGTAAACAGAGTAACTGTTTAACTATGGACAAGTTTTGGTGTGATATAGTCATTTTCAAAAAGGTTGTACTTTTAATACTGAAATAATATTTATTGTCGCATGACTTGGAACAAATTGCTCTATAATGAAGTAACAATACAATATTTATTACTTTCAGTCTCATTATCAATAAATCAATCATGCAATCAACTTTATTTATATAGGGTAATAATTTCTATATTTAATTTAGAGTTCTCAGGTTTTTTTGTTTATATCATTTGACAGTATGTTGTGGACAACCTTTTTGAAAATGACTGTATATTATACACTGTTGGTTGTAGCAGCATGTATATTTATAACTTATACAGTAACTTACTATGTTTATTTACTGATAAGTCCATGAGAATGCACAATAATATTTTTTGCTGAATATAGATGTAGTAATACTGTAAAATACATCTACCAGAGGATATTATTTTGTCAATGTTGAAATAGGCAGAATCCAAGTTGTTTGTGGATCATGCTTCAGCAGGAGAAATTGGGACATCAGTTGCTAGTATGCACAGGACTGGCAAAACGAATGCAAAGAAAGGTGTACAGAATCACTATAACGAATATAGTGAGTTCCACGCAAGAGAGGTGGAAGCACACATCTGTGCAGCCTTCATGGAAAAGATGCAGATGACAAAAATGGATGGTAATGATCATGAGCCCCAAAACAATCATTGTTTGTAATACTTTGAATGATATAGGAGCCGTTTTTAACTACTTGATGTTGCAACTGGGATGTCATGCATATCACCCAACCACTTCCAAAAAGCCTGAGAACAAGATAATTTTAATTAATAAGCCCCCAATAATGTACCGGTAACAATGATAATTTTGCTAAAAATAATGATTGTGATGTTATCACATTCTAAATATGTGCCATTATATTATTTAGATGAACCCAATGTCACCCTACCAGATGCAAATGAAGATAGAAGCAAATGGCTACTTGAAACTTGCCATACATTTGTTACAGAGTATGTGTTTCAATCTGGAATTAGTGGAATTGTAAGCAAGACCTCAGAATTGCAACAGAAGACCAAACCACCGTTCAAGTGCAGGGCAAACTTCTGTGAGAAAACTTATGTATATCATTCTGCTCGAGTCAGGTTTGTATTAACTGAATGTATGTTGCCAATACTTCTTATGTATATAACACCTAAATGTTATGACATATCAATGAAGATAAAACAACTTGTCTAAATACCATCCAACCCAAAAATTAAAATATAATATAACACTGTCAAATATGTCAATGACCAATGGCCTTTCTCTAAACAGTCATGAAATCACAAACCATGGTCTTACAGTTGCCAGCTATCAAGATGACGAAAGAGATGAGTATGGGCACTACTTCTGTCGTTGTGGTTGCAACTTTGTCTTCAGCACAAAGTCTGTCAGAAATAGGTAAGACTAGCACAAATTGAATGCATTTGGACCTAAGATATTTAATGAAAAACATGTCCACCTCTTAACAGCAAATATCTTCCTATTCTATTAAGATTAATAATGATAATAATAGATTAAGATGTATGTTTTCATTATAAAATTTATAGTTTACCTATTTTAATATCAACGTAACATTTGTTAAAAAACTTTTCTTATCTCATCTTGTAGTCATGAATCAATGGTTCACCAAATACAAGCTACTGTACATGTACCATAATCAGCTCAAACATTAACAGAAGCTATCTTTGAGGAACCAGATGATACAAGTATTAAGAAGTCTTCAACCTCTCAAGACTTTATCTTCAACTATCACCAAGCGAAGTTGGCATTTGGTTTAGTCTTATTTGAATTTAATGACTGTATCAAAGAAGGAGATGGCGAACGCCTCTTTGAATTATATAAACTGTGTCTTCTAACATTCAAAAGTAGGGGGCATACCAAGTATTCTTATGTTGTTCTTCTTTATTTAACTAAGATCAATTACATTCTATCTGACAGCGAAGGATTTAGATTGAAGTGGAACCGGTTTTACAACCATTATGGTGGAAAGGCTAAGAACATTTCATTAGATCTGAGAAAGGAGCAGCAAAACCACATTCTGAAGAAAATGTGGAGGGCACTAGGAGCTAACCTGAATGAAAGTAGTGCCTTGCGAATTTCTGAATCTCTTGAACTGCATGAAATGATAATGAAATCAGTGGACCAAGATTGCAATCATCAACAGAGAGTGGGATATCGAGCTAATAAGAAACAAGAAGAAGCTGTAATACAAATAACATCAGATCTAATGGATAGGAAGGCATTCCAATATACAAGTGGTCGACAAGGGTATGAATCATTTCCAACTTTTGATGCAAATATTATTAACCTTTACTACAGAGATCTACACAAGTGGATAAAGGAGCATTTGCAACTGTGGTCATCAATTTATACATTCAAATAATAAGTAACTCAAATGAACATTGTAATTAGAGCAAATGTACAGATGAAGATGCTTTGTTAAAGAAACACAATGGGCAGCGACATGCATGATAACTAAAAAGGGGCCTACTGTATTTACTGAAGTTGAATTTCATTGAGGTGCTACTATACATGAAAACAACTGGAAGTGGTACAATATGTAAAAATAGCAGTATAGAATTATTGGATGAACATAATCAACTAAAATTGATGTACATTGTAGGTACATGTAATAGACCTCCTCCGTATGTAAATTGTCAAACCATGTAATGTAAACATGATATTCTCTGGAGAATATTGTTCCTTTATATTTCTGAAATGTATTCATTCATATTGAAAGGACTAATTCTCCAGAGAACACCATGTTTACATCACATGGTTTGAAATGGGCAATTTACATACAAAGGTAAAGAGGTCTATTTACACATAGTGAGGCAATATGGTGCAAAAAATGGTCGAATTGTGCGATTTTGGTTAAAAGCACCAAACTTGGCACAATAATTGTATTCGATGAGCTGAATAATTTTAGCTATGGACCCACTTGTGCCAAGTTTGATGGTTTTAACCGAAAACGCACAATCATTTCACCATATATATATTACCCCACTAATATACATGCATATATTTCAATGATAGATCCCATACTTATGATTATAATACAGATTATCATATATGACGTATATACATTGTAACAATTTCTGCCATGTGATGATTGGAAATTACATCATTAGTTTGCACTTGCATTTATTATTAATTAGCAGAAGAGTGTTACGATATGAAAAACAGGTAATCATAGTCTATAAGGTAGTCAGTGGATACATAATGAATTAATTTACACTGTTTGACTTTGGTACAATTTTATTGAACATCATGCACTTGTGGTGTAAATATATTCATTAATTACACTTGTGTTAATAAGTAATAATAAAATTGCAGTAAATAGATAATATACATGCAATGTACATGTACACTAGATATTTTTAGATGCAATTCCTCTGTTATAAATGTTATAAAATATCTCTTGTAGTTCACATATTGTCTCATATATTTTTTATTTATAAACAAAAGAAGAAATGTACATTACCATTCTGTATAGATCAACACATTATGATGATTATTCCACATCAGTTTCACTAGTGGAAACATGGAGGTCATCAAAGGAATAATTAACTTCTTCTTCCAAAGGCAGACCATCATAACTGCTGGGTTCAACATCTTCAAGAGCAGGTGTAATATTTCCTTCAGGAATATCCATGAAAATTTCATTGATTACCTCCAATATCTGATAGGCATGTGTTGTAGAAAAGATAGGGAAATTTGAAATAATGTCCCTCACAGTGAATATTGTACAACAGTTATCAACAATGTCATCAATAAGTTCCTGTGAAAAACCATGGGAGGCTACTTGATCAAAAACTGCAACATTCTCACTTGTAATACTTGACATAACTTCACAGAGAGCATCGAAGACATTTCTTCTCCTGTTCAGTAACAGGTCGGGTCAGGCTGCTTTGTAATGCTGTTCTTGAAGAAACCAAATTTTCTTCTTCAAAAGGGAATGAAACTGGGCAACTGTTTCCTTCACAGAGGCATGACCTGCTACAAAAACTGCAGCAATCATGTTTCACATCACTGGGGACAACAGATGGATCAAATGGGCTATATGCTGACACACGATAGCAACTGCCAGCTCGGACAAATGCTTTCACATTTTTGCTACAATGACTTAATTGTCTACCATGGAAATAAATAATGACATGAGAAGGTTTACCATCACGGCCAGCCCGCCCTGCTTCTTGAAGTTGGTCCAACAAATTGCGAGCTGGTCCCCAGTTGATCACGTATCTAATATCAGGGAAATTCACTCCCATACTTAAAGCGGAGGATGCCACAATTATCCTTTTGTTCCCTTGATGTTTCAGTTGGTGATACACTCTTTCTTTCTGTTGCTTAAAGGTATTGGAATGGTACATTCCAATTATCCTGTTCTCAGGCTTTTTGGAAGTGGTTGGGTGATATGCATGACATCCCAGTTGCAACATCAAGTAGTTAAAAACGGCTGCTATATCATTCAAAGCATTACAAAAAATGATTGCTTTGGGGCTCAGTATACTCCTCTCTTCTATCATCTTGATGAGCCATGGTAATTGTTGAAATAGTTCCTTCTGCTTCACTTCTTTTATATGGAAGCGTAAGTTCTTCCTTTCTGGGCTTACATATATGCATGTGACATCCTTTAAACATAGATGGGTTTTAATTGCTTGCAAAGTGCTTTCATCTGCTGTCCCAGTTAAGGCCAGGAAAGGAGTTCCTTTTAAAAGTAAATACAGACAACAACAAATTAACCTCGACATTAGTCTCCTCGCAGCCGAATTTAGTCTTGTTCCAAGTCGGCTGCGAGGAGACTACAACAACATTGGATTTACAAGAAAATACTTATGGTGTGGACACACGGTGCAACATTGCACGCAATATTGCGTGCAATTTTGTTGCATCGTGTGTCCACCCATGAAACTGATTGCTCACAATAATTATTGACTAGTGCGTGCTAATACGACGTAATTTGTTGCTCGCAATGTTGCAGAAGTAGGACTCGATTCTACTTCTGCAACATTGCGCGCAACATGTTGCAGAGGTAGACACACACTGCAACAATACATGTTGCGTGCAATGTCGCACCGTGTGTCCAGCCCTTTAACATGCATAAATTTACATATAGTCACCTTCTTTGCAAAATGATCTTAACTTTGCCAATTCGCCAAAAGCCTTTCGAAAAACTTTCGTCTTCTTGTCTCCTGATTTCCTAAAGTGAAAAAGAATACAAAAGGTTTAAATTGAAGGCAAACTATCTATGACGTGCCCTAACTACTGTAGTTTTTTTTTGGTTAGCAAGAAAACAAAACATTAAGTTATAAGGTATAACTTATATTCAGTTTACAGTCTACAGCAACTACTAAGCTTACAATGTATATCAGCAAATTCAAAAATTAAATTTTACCTTTCTCCAGTCCATGTTTCGATTGTATGTGATTCATCAACTACAACTGCTACCAAATTATCGTGAAAGTAGCCCTCTTTCATTAAACTTAGGAAATTATTTTCAAGAGCACATTCTGGTGAGGAGTATATCACCTGGAACTTCCCATTACTTATATCTTCAATGCAAGCTTCAGGCAAAGACGATGCCACAATTCCCAAATCTTGCACCTCTAGGAGTTGATCTTCGATGATACTTCGAAGCGGGCATATTACTAGCATTGTGGATTTAGCTCCTTTGCCTTATCTTCGAAGCTTTTCGCTTGCGATTAACACAAGCAACTGAAAAATAAGACTCTTTCCGAATCCTGTCGGAAGAATCCCTACCACATCTTTTCCAAGGAAAAGACTCTTTAAGGCTTCCTTCTGTTGTTCTTTAAGAATAAAAGAAAATCCACGACTCTCAAGCTCTTCGAGGACAAAAGACAAGCAATCCGTGAACGCCATTTTCTTTTGCAGTGATGCGTGACAGCCCTGCGTGACAACTTGAGCGTTTCGACCAATCGAATTCTCCGTACAAAAATTGACCGGAGAATAGGCAAGACAGAGGGGCTCGATGGCAGGCCCTTTCTCCTTTCTCCTCCCCAGTCCCCCTCCCTTTTTCCCTTTCCAATGAAAGGGCCAGCTACGCAGGCTAATTAAATCTAAGTACCCTATTAATTCAAAAATATCTTGGTAACTTTGCGAAAACTCAACAAGGAGAAAAATGACCTTTGAAAGTTTGCAAACATTGTCACGCCCACTTCCTGCAACGGACATCATGTCATCCAATCACGTTCATCCTTCACCACATTGTTTACATTGAGGACGCAGGAAATAGTAAGGTCGTATTACTTATTGCTCTCGTTTGCGTTCAAACTTCAAAGTGTTCGCGAGGCTGCCTGCTACGATCGTAAAATAATAATATTCCGAAATCAAAAAAAGCGAAAACCATCAAATAGGGACAGGATCAAGAGAAGGTACCGAAAGAAGCATTACAGGACTCCCGGTCCTAATGGGATTATGACACCAAAGGCGTTGTGTTTAGAACTCAGAAATCCGTGTTTCTTGCGAATATCTCGTAAATAAAAAACATTTTCAACCAGAAAACACTAAAAAATTAAATTTCAATATGAAATCCATCCGTTAGTGACAAAAACAAAAAATCGTCAAACTTTTTCCACTCAAGGTGAACCGTATCCTTAAGGTGTAAAAAAAATTCATAATTCTAAATTGTAGTGTTGAAAAGATGCAATAAATATTGGAAGGTACAATTGTTTGGTTTGTTAATACAAATAAATATAAGCTTATAGGTAATGTGACATTTTGTGAGTCACTTTATAAGAAGATAGTTTGTTTTCTTAAGAAGAAAGGCCTTCAAATAGTATTAGTTTACGCTTCATGAGGAGCTTAGACCAGGGAAAAACACTTGAGAAGAGTGGTTTGAATCTACCCTTTCGTCATAATCCTGTTAATACACAAAAGCCGGATTATCGGAGTTGTCATTCAATCTCTCACGAGATAAGCAGTATGGTTTTATTTTATTATTACTAAAAATGCCTATATTATTCACATGCTGAAATTTCATGGTTGTACTACTGTATATTACAATACTATTACATCACAGCAACTCCTACAGTTGTGAGTAAGAAACAACGAACTGTAATACGGTAATTACATTTAGAATATGGAAATATTATACATGTTTTAGCAAATACGACTCGGGTACAAACTATTAAAAATCACGTGAAACCGTATCCTTCTTTCAGTGATACATACTGTAATAACTACATGTTATAACTACATGTTAAGACTCGGGCATATTGAAAGACCACAAACCATTCGGATATGGATGACCTTTGCCCTTATGCATTGCAGTGCTGAGTAGTCTCCTATGCAGCAGCCGTCTTTAGAGACGGCTGGGTAGGAGAGTTCTGAGATGCAGTTACACAATCTAAATGCATTTTAGAATTATAGAAATGAAATGGCAATAATTCAGTCTGAATTTAGAAATATTGAGTTGTTTGGGTGAAAGCAAATCAGGCATTAATCAATCAATGATCAATCGTTTATTTATCCACGTAACACCCAGGAGCATTTCTCGATGAAATGCGTACGTGCCTAATACAAAAGCTATAAAATATAATAATAATAATAAAATAACTAAATATACTTAAATAACTTAAATGTATAGATATATACTATTGCCGATTAAAAATTCAGATTCAGATCTTTGCTCGGTTTATACAATAACTCTAACCGGAACCATTACAAGTTTCCATGCTGTGATTTCCTGTGCATTTATAGAAACAAGTGATCGTATATGATTCGCTGGAAAAAATTAAATCGACTGTTCTTACCCAACTTGGGTTTCCTTATTCTTTCTTTAGCACTAAAAAAAATAGAATAAAAACATAAGATAGATTGTGCTAAAAATTGTTTGTTATTGGACTATATCGCACTGATAGCAGTAGACTAGTTTGACAGTGGATCAATCAATTTTGATGGTTCCTGCGATCCGCACCAATCATAATAACAAGACACTCCCCTCCCCCTCTTGTTGTCCTCTCCCCATCGCATTACTGACATCATAGCATTTCTACTTTACGAGCTGTTATGATCAAAAATGACTTCTAAGATATTCTTAACATCCTGTTCGAAATGCGATAAGCAATTTCACACAACTAATGCCTATTTGAAGCAATGGATCTCAAAGTATGGCCAGGTTAATCGACCAGACAACATTGCATTTAATTTGAACGGACAACTGGCAGTTGTTCCAAAGGGATGCCATATAAACAAACGCTCTGTTTGGATTCGAAGTGTCGCAGAAAGTGTAGCGAATACTCACCATCCACGTGCAAAAGGTACTGTAAATTATATTCAATTACAAAAGTAAAAATTAATTTTATTATTGTTGTATTTACTCTATTTGGTGACTTTATCACTTTCAGACGGTCTGTAAAATAATAATACTTTATTATTTATAAAGCGCTTTTTCTAGTGCTCAAAGCGCTATCTAAATTATAATACGTTTATTTGCAAGTCCTTCTGTAAATGCTGTTTTGTCCCCCTCTCGCGACCATGATCCTTAGCCTTTTTTTAAAGACGTCATGTAAACAAAAGGTCTTACAGCCAAAAGAGCAGTCAAAATTCCGTAATTCTCTGGATTTTTAATACACGTGACAGTGTAGCGTGACAGAAAATGGACTCTCAATAAATCAAAAGCCAAACGAAAGTACACATACAATGTAGTTTGTGAAGACTTTTCTTTTGGATACATGTATAAACAAAATATCAAACAAACAAGTTTGTTTGATGAACTGTCTTATATTTTAGTTTTTTGATGACGTCATGTGCAAACCAAGAATAGACTGTTTTGATGTAGCGTCATCATGAAATAGGGCAATTAATTATTGTTAAATTGATTACTTGTTTGATATACAAGTAAATGGCACAGAATCGAGTTTAGCTCTGTAAACACGCAGTTCTTTCAACAATTTTTGGTTGCCCTGAAGGACCCCAAACCAAACTCTGTTAAAATTACCCATCATTGGCGACCCCCAATAATGACATCAGCTGCAACAAAAATCTCTTACAAGTTATTTGATTTCCAACAACTTGGGGATGCACTCTTCTTACCTGACTTGCCATTGCAAAAGAACGTAAGCTGGAGAGGAACAACAACGTTGGATGGAGAGCAAGCTGAAGAACCAGACCTTCTCAAAAGAATTGAGTTAGCCCGTCAAAGAGCTGGAACTAACTATAAATTGATTATTATTATTATTAACTACAACTCAATCTCAACCAACATGCCGAAGCAGTATAATAATTGAAGAGGTCGAGGGACGTGGCTCAAGAGAATTAGAAGTGGTGTGGTGGCCAGACCTCTATGAAGCTGAAACGTGAATAAGGTACATTTTCCAGGAGCCTAATTAATAAGAGTATTTATAAACTACTACATGTACAGTATGTGGTTCTAATTGTGAACAGTTCTAATTGTGAACACTTTTCAGTAAAAGTGCCGTTTTTATACCGTAAAGTTAAGATCAACAAAAAAGATTTTACCCGAGCAAATATTGATTTATTTTCAATCATTCAATGCTATTTTGGGCTTCCTGAGATTTAGTCCGCGCAAAATTTCAACTTTGATTCAAGGTAAGCTGACGGCTGTTGTTTACAAATTCGAATTTTAAGCGCGCCTTTAAGATTCTCAGTGGCAAAGTTCGCATATTTTCTTTCTAAAAACGCAAAGTTTGGCGTTTGTTTTTATATGAGCTAAAAGGTAAATAATAACACTTTTCTTTACAAACCAATAATTAGAAAAGTATTGAAAATGAACGAGCAGCATCGGAATGAAAAATTGTGCGTGTTTTTGCGATGTGCATCTAATTGTAAACACGCATATGCTCATGCATAACTTGGCACTTCATAACATATGTAGTTCTTAAGATATAGAGTAAAATTGCCTCTAATATACCTGCACTGGTACAATAGCAAATATTGAGAGGGAAATATGTATAAGAAGTCCGTGTTTGTGATACAAATTTGCGCCATTGCGTTGTTAGCAATTACGCGAGCGTGATGAACGGCATGCATCAATGAACATGCGAACACGTCAGTAATCTAGCGTTGCCGTCTGACTTCACTTGGTTTTAATTTTTTTCTATCATTCGTATAGAAATAACACGAACATAAATATTGTTTTAAGACAACTTGGAACTTGTACTTCGAATTTCAAGGCTAGAAATCGATAATAATACACAATATTAAGCCATTAAAAAGCAAGCTAAAATGATATAATAAAATATATTTTAAAAAGTTCAATAATAAATACAACGAGACTTAATCACATGTTAGCTGAAGTGTAGAGCTAATTTATGGCAAAGGTTGATGATAATCGTACCATATGTTGACGAGAAATAACATTAAGTGCAAAAAGTGTTCACAATTAGAAGCACATACTGTACATGTATATTATATATGTTTTATTTACAAAATGATACAGTGCTTACTAGTATACTGGTACCCAAGTAGGACTGCTGTCTACAGATCTACTACTATATTTACAAAATTAATGATTTCTAAATTACTGATCCAAGTGGACAAACACAGTGCCTACGAGTATACTGGTACCCAAGTAGGACTGCTGTCTACAGATCTACTACTATATTTACAAAATTAATTATTTCTAAATTACTGATCCAAGTGGACAAACACAGTGCCTACGAGTACACTGGTACCCAAGTAGGACTGCTGTCTACATATCTACTACTATATTTACAAAATTAATGATTTCTAAATTAATGATCCAAGTAGACCAACACAGTACCTACGAGTATACTGGTACCCAAGTAGGACTGCCGTCTACAGATCTGCTATTGTATTTACAAATGGTTTATGAGGTGCATATCACAGTATCTCCATTGGATGTTATTAACTTTGGCAAACTCATTAAAAATGAAGTCCTTTGCTGCCATTATAACGCCAATCCCACAGCTACCAGTACCAATGGAGCTGGAATTTACCATGTGTTGAGATTGCATTCCAAAGCGGATGAAAGATGTGACGGAGTGCCAAAATGGCTGTTGCAATGAGGCTATATGTGGATATATCTCAGAAAGAAGATCTAGCATCTTTTTGATGCATGGAAGGACTGTAAGTGGTGAAGCTAAATTCATTCCATCAAAGTGGAGGTGCTGGTTGGGCAAATCAACATACACTAACCCCCAAAGCATCGCCATGTGAACAGGAACTAGAAGCTGTGTAAGGTGACTAGATAATGTCATGGTATAGTCATGTGTCGATAATTGCCTCCTTTGGTAATCTTCATCATTGGTGGCCATCCATGTGTATAATTCACTTGGGTAGTACAATGTTCTATCCATTCCACTTCCTAGAGCTGCTTCCTCTATGTATTTGCCAATACATACATCAATCATAAAATTATCAATATATGCTCTTCCACCAAATCGCAGAAGGACAGAACATCCTACCTGTTGTAACCAAAGAGCCTCTGAAAACACTTTTCTTGATGTTTCATCAATATAGCAACATATTCTTAAAACGGAGATGCCTTCCTCCTTAAAACATCCTATTCCACCAATATTAACTCCAAGTGGGTGTTGATCCTGAATCAACCTTTCCGCTTTCTTGACAATGTCATGGGCTGGTCGGGTAGCCATACAAAAGGGATCAGTAGCAATTAAGACAGTGTTGATGGGCTTGACTGTAAATAAGGAGCAGTATTGTATAGGTGGCAGCATTGACTTGATGGCACTTAAATCTGCCCTTGTTTTAGCTGTAGCCAAAGCAACTGAAAGATTGGCTGCAGATTGGGTGGCTGTTGTAGGTTGCTGGGTAGCTGCTGTAGGTTGCTGGGTGGCTGTTGTAGGTTGCTGGGTGGATGTTGTAGGTAGCTGGGTAGCTGTTGTAGGTTGCTGGGTGGCTGTAGTAGGTTGCTGGGTAGCTGTTGTAGGTTGCTGGGTGGCTGTTGTAGGTTGCTGGGTGGCTGTTGTAGGTTGCTGGGTAGCTGTTGTAGGCTGCTGGGTAGCTGTTGTAGGTTGCTGGGTAGCTGTTGTAGGTTGCTGGGTAGCTGTTGTAGGTTGCTGGGTGGCGGATTTAGGCTGGGTAGCTGTTGTAGGCTTGGTGAATGTTGCAGGTTGGGTGGCTGTTGTTGGTTCACTGGTACATTGATGCATTAATTTCTTCTCCCACATGTCATGGTCATAGTGTTGAAGAGATGAAATTACATCTGCATGAACCTTAGTGCCTTTATCTTTGTGGAAAGTTTACTTGAGGTGATCATTTCCAAAGATGGTTGTGAAGATTTCATCAATCTCCCTGATCCAACTTACATGTAACTTAGAATTATTTGCCCAAACAATGGCCTTATCTGCTTTCCAAGCACATCCACGAAAAGTAAACTTCTTTTTCCCTAATTTTATAGTTAAAAATGTTGTTTTATCTCGGAACATTTTTTGTTTTTTTCTTCTTCAACAATTGAGCATTTACCTGATTCAAGAGAATATTTTGCTTGGCGGAAAAGATATCGCAAAGATAGCATCTGGGTTGCATACCAGTGTGTTAATATTTGATCCACTGTTGAGTAAATTATAATATCTACATTTTTATTCATATAGGAAGTCCTACTTATTAGTAATAGTTATGTATAATAAGTAGAATAATAGTGGAGATCCAAGACAATCAACTTATAACTGTTAAGGTAATTCCCTTGTTTTGCATTGCGCACGCTCTACTGCGCACGATTCTGAATAAAAATTTAGTTGACGAGCGCGCGCTAACTTACGCCATCGAGCTCGCGCACATTGGAGACCATTGGAAATCGTTAAATATTTCAAGTGTAACTGAAGTTTTTTCAAAATAAATCGACAACGAGCACGGTGAACCCCATTTTTTATTCAATAACTTTCATCGCACTATAGTTCTGTAGTATATAGCAAAGTATTTTAAAAAGTTAGGATTTCAAACATAAAAAAAAATTATCGATTTTTAGACCCTCTCGGTAGTTCGAACATGTGTGGTTTTTGTTCTATTTTTCGACAACTATTCAAAATTCGAGCATTTTCTTACTATCAGATGGTAGGCTAGAGATACAAAAGCTATAGCAAACACTTTAGTTCATTATTAATAGTTTGTCTTTTAAGTTGTGGAAAATTATTTGTCACGCGAGACTCGACTGAAAGACCTCAAATACCATAATTTCAAAGCAGTGTAGCGCAAAAATGAGCGCGGCGACCCCCTGTTTTTAGTACATTTTTTGAAACTCCATACCGTAATGCATCACCATGCCAAGTTATAGAAAATTCTAGGATTTGCTTCTTATTCAAGGGAATCGCCATAAATTATTTTATTTTATTTTATACATACATACATTTACATGTACATACAGCCCTTTGCCAAAAAATACTCTGTCATATCCAAACATTTTTAAAACATATTGGGTTCATTATGAGTACCAGTAATTAAATAATTGAAATTTCCCCTTACAGCAGTTTGACACTAAGCAATATTGGTATAATTCTGTAAAATAATGTTTGTTTTAGTATCATGTTTGTTGCTTGTAAGTTAAAAGGCAGTCTCCCTTATAGCGGTCCGGTGAACTAGATAAAAAAATAGATTTGGCTCACTTCTTGTTTGTTGCAAGACTATTATATACTTATACTAAAACCACTATCCGCTTAATCCTATCTTTTAAATTTTTGGTGTTTCGAGGAATCTTACGTTCCCCTATGCGAAGCCTGGGGACGAGCAATTTCAATGCTGAATTTTAATACAACTTTGAGTATCGATTAAACAAGAAAAAAACAACTTCATCAAAAACATTTTCAGTTAAAGCAAGTCTCTTTTAATTAACAAACTTGATTTCAACAATATTGAGTTCAAATCAAGCCAGTAGCTGGACTTTAAAGACACCCATGTCATGCCGTTTGATCGAACAAGCGAAAATGCATCAATTTCAAATTAAGATTTTGAAAAAGTGGGGCATTCTATTTGAAGTAAATCAATGCAGCCGAAAAGTCGATACAATAGTAAATGTCACGGTGTAAAGAAACCTTGCGGCCTCTTTATATTTAAACGGTTACAGCCGTGTAAACTTGCCTGAATTCTACGATTTCCATGTTTTACCTCCAATTTGAGAGACTCGTCAAAGTAAAGCATTGCACCATAATCCTACGCTGGCTCTTCTGAAACCATCAGATATAAAGCAAAAAGCAATTCAGATGTACACAGGTTCAATATAAAAGAAAATATATCGGTTTGAGCGACATAATTATAAGCTTACCTATAAAACTGTCGCGAACTTGATCTGTGTTCGAATTTCGCTCGTTGGTTTGACAAGAAATAACCATCTTCACAAAGAAAGCTTTGTTTGATGCAGTGTACGGACCACGTACCAGGTAGCTTCCTAACTGCTCGTAAAGCAACGATATTTTTACGATAAAATGATCAACATTGACCACACGAGACTAAACTGTTTACATCGGAAAGGCAACCGCTGACCATAAACAAGATGGACAAATTTACGGACCGGGTATAGGTGGGGAGGATTCGTACGTTTGCTAATCAGCGCAGAAGCTAGGAGTATGTAGACGATAAGAGGAGCTAGTTTGGCTTATACTCTTTCATTTCAATGACTTAAATGTAGCTCTGTATTTTTTAATGTGGTTTAAATTTGTTTTAGATAGTTTTCATGGTAAGTAGCTTATATTTAGTTACTTAGCTACCTTTAGTTTATTATTATTTAGTCCTGATTGAAAAGAAGACATACTTCAAACCCATTCAGCCCTCAGCTTGTACAATTATATGAAGCTGTGTATTTGTTCAATAAAGACTTATAATTGTTAATCATGGGGGGGGGGGGGGGGGGGGGGGGGGATGAATGAAGATTTCATGTGACCAACATTTTTTTTTTTCCAGAGCCCTCTCGATCCAATGCGTTTGTATAATTTCAGGGCCCCCCTCAAGGACATTTCAATTTTTTCGAAGCCCCCCCCCCCCCCTTCCTACCCTCTTACCCTTATATAGACATACCTCTGAGAATTCAGTGCAGTCAGATGCAAACAACGCCTCTGTGTCCTCTTTCGTGCATCTATTTGATGTGCTTATTCCAGAAACATCTGACACTTTGCGCGGGTGTACTTTGTAATGTAAATCGATATATGCCTCTTGAAGAGTACTTTCTTCCGAAAAGAAGATGACTTCGGCAATATATAATTATATAGGTATATTTTATACAGTCATTTGGAAAAATTCTGGCCGCCACGGTATATCAATACATCAATATATCGGGTGCATCACTAATACTATTAAATGAATCAAAATTTACAAACAACAAACGTAAGACTAAAATAAACATTATACTAAATATTTCTACCAACTTTGCTGGCGTTATAATTAACCCGCTTTAATGGGAATTTTCGATTATTTAATTACCCATCCGCTACGCGTCGTGCTTCTCCTAACACTTCTCTCGTGTTCTGATCAGTCCCCGCGTGCTATAAATCTGCACACAGCACGCGCGCTCGTTTCGTGTTCGAATTTGAGAGATTTCCGAGATTTCCGAGAGATTTCCTCTCGTTATTAAATATGCCGCAATTTCATTGTCAGCATCTGATTCTTCATCAGCTGAACTATTATCTTTATCACTTTCAGGAATGATTCCAATTAGTGCGCAAGCGCTAAAACACATTGGATACTTAAATAAACAGGTTTTTTTATTAATCAAGTATCAGATTCATCTGATGAGGAAGAGATTTCTTCATCAGAAGAGTTCGATCGGAGTGTTACGTGATGTTTTAATGTATAAATCGGCTCTAATTCTTTTAACTTTATCCTCTTTTTTTCCCTATCATAGCTTATCATTGAAAGATCATGTTTTCTGAGGTATTTATCAAGCTCCTTTACTTTAAGCCCAAGGGGGGGGGGGGGGGGGGGTACTCAGGGGTATCAGTTACGGGGAGGTGCGAAGACCTTTTTTGGATTGGAAATTCGCTGCTCGGGACGTCTTTTTTGGGGTATGCAATTTTCTGGTGGACTTTATTGATATGTAAAGATTTTGGCAAGGACTTTTTTGGGTGGTTGATACAAATGATATCCTACCGTTCTCGAGCTTCCGACTTTAAAGAATGACTGCAGTCTTCCTAACGTTTTGTGACAGATTTCACGATGAATAAATAAAGGTGGACGCATAAGCTGTCTCATTCTCTTGGTATTTTTACTTTATTTTTTAATGCGGAGAAAATACTTTTTTGGGGTCTTGTTTTTGCTTAATGGACTTTTTGGGGGTTTAAAAGTTTTGCCTCATTCGCACCTCCCCGTCACTGACACCCCTGAGTACCCCCCCCCCCCTCCCCCCTGGGACTTTAAGCTTGTTGAGTTTTCCTAATTGAATGAGAGTTTCTCAGTCGTAATCGTCATATGGTTTGTTCGTCTCGTCTGTGCGCTGTTTCTCCCTTCCCTTCTTTCTGATAGAAGTGACGGTTTGTAATTCCTCAAGATGATGGACGTACTCACTAACATACTTTTCATCAATTTAGTAATGCCTTGACACCTCTTTCAGTTTCTCACTGTCACTGGAAGAAATGGCACCAACCTTGAACAGTCATTTGATGTTAGCTCTAGGAGCGAAGTCGGCGTCAGTGGATCGAGGATTTCCATCATCCTGGGTAGTGGGTGTTGTAAACACATTGATGTTGTAATTATTTTTTGTTAACAGCGACCCCAAAAATTCAAAGCTCCCTTCCCTTAGATTAAGATTAGATTAAGATTAGATTAAGATTAGATTAACTAAGATTCCCTTAGTACTAATCATTACTCTGTATCATATTTAGCTATAGTGTTTTTATTCCAAGTTATTACAACCTCTCATCGGTCGATGCACATGTGTACTCTAACTATTGTTTAAAGGCCGGCTCCGACAATGAGCACTCAAAATCTTAAAAATAAATATTTGCATACTTCGCGCGGTTTGTATAGATGCAATCCCAACCATATAAGACTTCCTTAAATTCACTAAAATAGTGTATGGATAATAAAAAGTTTTTCCTTTGTTATTTCATTATGAGATCATCAATGACGTAGTTCCGCTTGGGCCACCTGTGGTAGAACGCAATATGTTTCAAACTTTGGCAGAGCAATCATCGGCTATTGATTGCAAAACACAACTGAAACGTTAAAAACAATTAGATGCCAATTTAACATACTTTTAGCAAACGTACGAATCCTCCCCACCCATACCCGGACCGTAAATTTGTCCATCTTGTTTATGGTCAGCGGTTGCTTTTCCGATGTAAACAGTTCAGTCTCGTGTGGTCAATGTTGATAATTTTATCGTAAAAATATCGTTGCTTTACGAGCAGTTAGGAAGCTACGTGGTCCGTACACTGCATCAAACAAAGCTTTCTTTGTGAAGATGGTTATTTCTTGTCAAACCAACGAGCGAAATTCGAACACAGATCAAGTTCGCGACAGTTTTATAGGTAAGCTTATAATTATGTCGCTCAAACCGATATATTTTCTTTTATATTGAACCTGTGTACATCTGAATTGCTTTTTGCTTTATATCTGATGGTTTCAGAAGAGCCAGCGTAGGATTATGGTGCAATGCTTTACTTTGACGAGTCTCTCAAATTGGAGGTAAAACATGGAAATCGTAGAATTCAGGCAAGTTTACACGGCTGTAACCGTTTAAATATAAAGAGGCCGCAAGGTTTCTTTACACCGTGACATTTACTATTGTATCGACTTTTCGGCTGCATTGATTTACTTCAAATAGAATGCCCCACTTTTTCAAAATCTTAATTTGAAATTGATGCATTTTCGCTTGTTCGATCAAACGGCATGACATGGGTGTCTTTAAAGTCTAGCTACTGGCTTGATTTGAACTCAATATTGTTGAGATCAAGTTTGTTAATTAAAAGAGACTTGCTTTAACTGAAAATGTTTTTGATGAAGTTGTTTTTTTCTTGTTTAATCGATACTCAAAGTTGTATTAAAATTCAGCCTTGAAATTGCTCTTCCCCAGGCTTCGCATAGGGGAACGTAAAATTCCTCGAAACACCAAAAATTTAAAAGATAGGATTAAGCGGAGAGTGGTTTTAGTATAAGTATATAATAGTCTTGCAACAAACAAGAAGTGAGCCAAATCTATTTTTTTTATCTAGTTCACCGGACCGCTATAAGGGAGACTGCCTTTTAATTCTGCTTCATATATTTTGTTACTAATGAATCATCTAAAATAGCATTACACTGTATCAATAATTATTACCCACGATGCACCCGATATCTTGATGTGTTTGGAAATGACATATTTTTTGCAAAGGGCTGTCTATACAATTTTACTGTATATTTATTAAATGTATATGAAATACATGATGTATAAAGGTGGAGTAATTTGCATAAACCGAGAAAAATTACGAGTTTAGGAAATGACTGTACATAGTCTAGTAACACACCAAAAGCCCATCAATTTAAGTGAGACCACCGTAAAGTTATAACCATTTGAATTCTAGCAGTTGCATAGAAACGAGGCTAGTCAGTCCAAACCTCAATTTCCCATACAAATCTTTGTGATTTAACTTTTTACGTTTTTGTAGAATCGCTCTAAAACTTAGTAGGTTTGTTTTTGTTATTATACTCTTTGAAACGATGGCTGTGCTATATTTCTAACTACACAATAAATGATATTTACTGATTCCGCCATTATAGCATTCGGACTATATGATATACCGTCTGATAGCAAAATGACACAATTTATATCCCCACTTCCCCCAGTGGCAATATGAACATGTGTGATGGTCTCTTGGAGATACAAAATGTATCTTCTTTTGTACTTATTAAATAAACTCCTTCTGGCGACTGGTATATCGGCTGATAATGTCCGCGGCTGAGAGATGGTCCGAAAAATGAACAGTTGGCCAAGAAGTGAAGCTTCGAGGGCAACTGTGATATTTTGAGGACCATCTCTCAGCCAAGGACATTATCAGGCGATATACCTGTAAGCCAGAAAGGGGTTTATTTATTTTATAACCCTTCGATACATTTTCTACGAATCCTTCACGAAACAGGTCAATTCCAGACTTTCTCATGATTCTACAAGCTCATGGTGTTTCAAAATCACTTAGGATGTTTTCTTAGGTCAGGCATGCGCACTATCAAAAAACTCGAAAGTTTTTCGTCGTGAAAGTATCAGTACGCTTCTTTGCTGTTGGTTTTTCATTTTTGGGCCAATTTGATGCTAGGAGCACAATAAGTGTTGTCTGAAGGTCACGTGGTGCAATGATACTGTGTCTTCATAGGATGGATGGGAGTTCTATTCAGTATTTTCGGGATACACCTGTTTTCAAAAATGTTGCCCTTTTACAAAATACAAAAGAGTAAAAAAGTAAAAAAGGAATTAACTAGAGAAACAAAAGTAATGTGCTCAAGCTGAACTGTGGCTCATTGTTTCTCTAATTAATTCCTTTTCACTGTTTACTATTTTGTAATTTGTAAAAGGACAACGTTTTTGAAAACAGGTGTACATTGATAACCAACATTGCGACAATGATAGCACAATGGCTGTAATGCGTCTTCCCTAATTGTGGTCTTTGCAGACGAGTCATGCATTGTGATGCAATCTACACAGGTTCGCGTTTAATCTGTCAGTGGTTTTGTCAAGGTACGTAATTGTGTACACGAATAGGAGGACACATATGAGAATTACTAGCACAAATAGGGTCTTGGAACGGATGTAACTTTGAGAAAGCCTTCCATTCTTTTAAAAGCGGGTCATCAAATGGGTCTTAGTTCTGAAGACCCTTTCTGTACTAACATCTCACATATATATATTATATAGAATAAATGGACACAGTTATACTTTTGACTCTAGTTTACTGCATACAGTTCTGTTTCGTACAGGAAGAACCTGCACTCCTCAGTGCATGACTAAGAGTGGTTTATGGAGAACGTTAACAATAGCATCGTAGAATATTATATTGTGTTCTTAGAGATTGTGCGTGTCTGTCACTTCACATACCTGAGAAGGAATTTGTCCTTGTGTCTCCATATACTGATTAGTTCGTCTCGCTTGTTCAGAGTTGCTCTTTTTGGATTGCATATTATGAAGTACTTTTTAGCTAGGCATAAGTTACATCGCTTCGTTACATTCGTATAATTAGGGGTGCGGCATAATATTTTCCATGTAATTGCGTAATCTAAGCTATTGTCTTTCAGTTGACAGATGTGTTTACTTAACTCGGTTGAGTTACGCTTGGATTCTGCTTTAAAAGAGGCCTTGTGGTTTGCATATCTGGATTTGAAGTCTGTGGCTGTCAGTCTTTGTCCCCAAAGGTTACTGTGGCTTGATATACAATGATTCTGGCTAGACATTCTCCTTCTAGGGGGCACGTTGTAATATATGTTCACCTTCATCTTCATCTAAGCATTCATATCCTTCGTATTCGTCTGGGTCGTATTCGTAATCGGATGTCATTGAGTCATTGGCAGAGTCGTTGCCATCTGCCAGGCCTTCGTGGTGAAGTGGTGAAGTGATTCATTCGCATTCGGAGTATAGCAATTCTCACATCCGACCAAAAACATTTTGTCACACAGCCTATAAAACAATGGTTGCATGACTTTAACAACTGCCTCAGGTAGTGGGTCTTTGATGGGTTTGTGCAGATTGGTGCCATTGGCCAGGTCCCTCTGGTAGCTGCACCATGATGAAGGGCCTTCTGGGCAATCAGTATGCTGTGGATTCTCAACAGGGCTACTGTAGTGCTTCAATATTGTTTTGCCGGCTTTAGCCATTGCTTTGTCATTGTTCTTATTATCCCTATTTGCCTTCCGATAAAAAATCTGCATCGTGTTTACTCTTAAGCATGCAAGTGTTAATCTTCCAGCTCCAATGATGCATTTTCCATCAGACAGCTTTCTCCCTAAAAATGTAAATGGCAGTTTTAAGTACTTCAAGAAAACCTCCCTCGGCTTTGAGGTACATATAATCACTAATCAACATATAATAATTGAACTTCATGTCTTGCAATTTAATCTGAAATCATGAATGATTACAAAATTGCATGACGCATAGTGCAACTGGAATTTCCTTCCAGTAAATAGTACAAGTATGATTTCAGACAAACATTGCAAGATACGAAGTTCAATTACGATATGTCACTTGTGAATAAATAATTATTGCACCATTTCAAACCAATCAGATTGCAGGAAACGCACGTGTTACAAATGAGTGTAATTATTAGCATTATACACATACTGTGTTGTCTTCTGTGAAAACAGAAGAATGTGTATGCTTACATACCTTTGTGATCTCCCAGTGTCCAGTGTCCATTCTCTTAGTCACATTGGCAACACACTCTTCCTTGGGAATGTATACTACAGGCCCATAAAGTTGTGAAGCACAAACAACTGCATATGCCTTGCTGTCACCATCCCCAATAAAAGGCATGTAGCATATACCTCTCAATGCAGCCGAGCGCTGAAACAGGGTTTTCGCTCCATCAGCCTCCATCGCCTAAGAACACATATAAGGCACCATATACGAAAGTATGCTCTATCACCTCTATCAGTTCTATCAGGTAAACGAACAACTGGATAGTCAATGATGTGGTTTTGATTAATCATGAATGTGGCTTTAGTTATCTATATCCATGACACCCTTTCAGGCTTGTTATGTAGGCTAGAGGCCTTTTGACTGACAATTTCCTTTTTTGAAATAAGGTGCATATGTTTATCTAGTTATTGAGTTGCTATGCATGTTGTAAACATGTATTATTACATACGGTCATTCTCAAAAAGGTTGTCCAGATGAAAAGACTACAATACTAGTCACGTGATTCATTATTAATATATTCAATTTCCTCGTGGAATTTCAATTTGAGATGCAAAAGTACACAGCATTGTCAATCTCGTCCCCAGAGCCTGCGTTACTTTCGGCCAGCGACGAGAACGTAGGCTCTGGCATAATCCATTTTTTGGGAACAGGATTTCTTGTTCTTCCGGTTTTAGAGCGCATGCGCAAGTTAGCTGGGCAGTTGGTTGTTGTCGATTCAAATTGTCGATTCAGTTTCAGTGGAATCCTTCGAAAGGTTTCATTAGGGAATAGAGTACGCTTTAAAAGCACTTGGTAAAGAAGATATAACAGTGAAAGAAGCGCAGTATCTGAAGTCTTTATTAAAAGCAGTGGTTTTACAGCAGAAGGATACGCGAACAGTTCTTCCTACGGGTTTATATTTACTCGTGTCTACTTTACATATCAGTTAATTATTTGAATCTATCATCTTCATCTTCTCTAGTTATTGTTGTCTCTCCTTCAAATGTATTTCTTTTGAATCTTTCGCCTTCGTAAGCACCTCGATTGGCACCGCCTTTCAGTTGCTAGCCTAAAGAATATTAGATTTACGATCGACATATGTTCTTTGAATAACCATCACTCTTCGTGTAAATTTTGAGCTTCGTTTGAAAACTTTCCAAGACACTTCGAGATACATATAAGCTTAGATAAACTGGATTTTTCTCTGTGCTTAGATATTTTAATATTGCAGATCGAGGCGACATGTTTAAAATAACATGTCAATGAAACCGTTGAAAAATGTTAATTTTTGTTTTGAACGGAAGTTGGGACACCGGGTTGTTTTGACAACTCAATTTTCATTGGATATATTTCATTTCCGGAATCTTGCGCGTGCGTAGTTTCTAAAATGGAATAGCCAATCAAATTGTCTCAAAAATGGATTATGCCAGAGCCTACGTTCTTCGCCGCTGGTCGAAAGTAACGCAGGCTCTGGGGACGAGATTGACAGCATTGTGAGAACTGAATGTAATGGCGCTGGAATCAACTCGCAGTTCCGTGCGCAGAAATGGAAAACATAACGAATCACGTGACTATTGTAGTATTGTAGTCTTTTCATCTGGACAACCTTTTTGAGAATGACTGTATTATAATAATCATTAAATTACAGCAGCTGCCTCAAAAGCTGCATATGTGCTGCTTTGGCTGCTATGCACTTACACTTTTTACCCACAGTACATGTATTTGTAAATAGCAAGTTTGATTAATCCTTTGATACATGTATATTAACTGTATATACTTGTAAATACAGCAATATGCAGAAATTCTGATCCAACCAAGGATATAGTATATAACTATATCGGGTGCATTGTGGGTAATGGACGCGCGCGCGATTCAAAGTACCAAAGCGTGGACTAGCGTGTAGTAGTGTTGTTTATAAGCAGCGCTAAAGTTGGAAAAGTTGGAAGGCGAGAAAGTGTACATACTATTCTAAATCTCTAGACTATCCGGACAAAATTTCATCATTTATTGATATACACTGAAAATAATGGATATTTCGGCTGAGTTGAAAAGGAAAACACCCGAGAAGACGTATTTATTCCTTGGCAATTATAAATATGCATAATGATTCAATAGTGACAATAAAGAAGCAGCTCAGACTTCGTTATGCGAGAAGTCCGACTAAACGCTGTCCGGCCTAGCTTCTTATTAGCCTATCAAAAGAAACTCAACTGTAAACGTATAGTGAAAACTGGTTATCGATCAGCGTTATCTCAATTTAGATGCTATAAACAAACGTGCGTGCGTGACTGTTGAAACGTAAATTAATATTCAAACATTCACTCTTATTTGACTCTGAGTTTTGCATAAATTGCCGGAGCAGCTTTTGGTAATTTTTCTAATACTTATTACTAAATAAAATTATAATAGAGCCCAAAAGCAGGGGAAAGGGAAAATAATAAATGAGAATCACTAAGTTATCAGAGTAGGAATGGAAGAAGTGATGTCCCTCTATTCAGTAAGAATAAACTCTGTTGAGATTTGATCGTTTTGACAGTAGAAGAGCAATTAGTACAGATAACGGTCCCAGTTAACACATTAGACTATAAATACAGAAGAATACTATGCAGAGTAGATCAAGTACTATTCCAGCACGTTCGTCAAAATTATTACCGTCAAGTTTGTTTTGCCGTGTCCTTGAGAGAGTCGATTCTTTGAACAGAACTCATCAGTGAAGAACGAGTTCAATACGGCTTTTCAACTCAGCCGAAATATCCATTATTTTCAGTCTATATCAATAGAACCGTTTGAAAGGCTAGATGATGAAATTTTGTACGGATAGTCTAGAGATTTAGAATAGTATGTACACTTTCTCGCCTTCCAACTTTTCCAACTTTAGCGCTGCTTATAAACAACACTACTACACGCTAGTCCACGCTTTGGTACTTTGAATCGCGCGCGCGTCCATTACCCACAATGCACCCGACATAGTTATATACTATATCCTTGGTTGGATCAGAATTTCTGCATATTGCTGTATAATTATGATTTTTAGTGTAAAATAAACTGAAAGTCTGGTAAAGTTTCAACCAAGTGATACATTTTGATTTTCAAAGTACACTCATTATAATGTGTTATAAACATGATGGAAGAAACACAAGGCATAGACAAGTTTTTCACCTGCTTCTCGAGCTCATGTGCTCTACATCTTTCATCATTTATACCACTATAGAGAAATGCACAACCATTTTATAAGATATTTTGGCTTTATGAGTATGTAAGTACCATGTCGTTCGAACGTTGCCTGCGGAGGAGGCTAGTATTGTGCATTATATCTTGAATATATTATAATTAAACATGTATACAAGTGTTTTTCACACCATCGTTAGAAGTTCTGGATCCACAATAGTAACTATAATAAATTTGGGAATTTTCTATGGAGAAAAGATTTGAATTCTTTCTCTGCCTTTGTATTTTTTGAAGTGGATTGATATATTTAGAAGGCACTGTTTGCCCTTCTTTATATTTGGCATCTCCCCATGAATATTTAAGAACATCCACACGGCCATTTGAAGAAAACCATGCTTCTTTGATTGCAAATTGGGCAAGCTTCAGCTTGTCATATATTGCACTGGGAATATGATGTTTTCTGGTGTTGTGAATGTCAAATGCCTGTCTGCTCTTATACATACTTCTATTCATCTCTAATATATTAACGCTGCAAGACATCAGTTCTACCATAGCAAAGGAACTTTGCACATGAGCAAACTGCTTCACAGGACGTACAAGAAAATCTTCCACCCATTCATCTCCTGCCAGCTGTTTACCCTGCTTTCCTTCCAGATTTACTGTTCTGTTCTGTTGATACATTTTCCTGTATGCTAGGGGTAAATGGGCTACAGAATTTACACACTGAGTGAATGCTTCATCTCTGTAATTGGTTTTCTACGGTGGCCCACAAGGGCAAAACACAAATTAATTCTCCATCAGAAGCAAAACAATCTTTCGTAACGCAAAACAATCTTTCGTAAATCAAAACAATCTTTCGTAAAGCAAAACAATCTTTCGTAAAGCAAAACAATCTTTCGTAAAGCAAAACAATATTTCGTAAAGCAAAACAATCTTTCGTAAAGCAAAACAATCTTTCGTAAAGCAAAACAATTTCATAAAGCAAAACAATCTTTCGTAAAGCAAAACAATCTTTCGCCAAACACAAGTCAGAGGACTAGGTACCACTCGAACAGCGATAGTGAGAGAAGCCTGGATTGAGTGAGACAGGAATCCCAATCAGAAATATACGAACAGCGAAGAGCCTGGGACTCTAGAGTATCGTGCCATCTTGGATTATTTTTCATTATGGAGGAAAGTATTCCTACTGGAGATGAAAAGGATATAATCACATAGTATTTTAGAAAGGGATATGAATATCATGCAATTGTAAATTTTTTAGCCAAGTTTCATCAAATAAATATAAGCATCAGGACATTAAAGAACAGATTGCGACAATATAAGCTACGTAGAAGGACACCAGCATTCGAGTTGGACTTGGTACGTGACAGAATTTTAAGGGAGCTGAATGGCCCTGGTTCTAGCAGCGGTTACAGGAGCATGTGGCATACTCTGCGCTTGGAGAACATTCAAGTACCTAGGCATGTTGTAGAAGAACTGATGAGAGAGTTGGACCCAGATGGTTGTGAGTAGAGGAAGTCACGGCGATTGCAAAGAAGAAGGTATCTTTCACTTGGACCAAACCACACGCGGCACGTGGACGGAACCGTATGGGTTTCCCATACACGGCTGCATCGATGGATACAGTCGGAGGATCATGTGGCTTAATGTAACGAAGTCAAATAATCACCCCGATATGATTGCCAATTTTTATTTGGAGACCCTCTCTGATGTTGGAGGATGTCCTTTGAATGTAAGGACTGATTGTGGGACAGAAAATGGACTTATGGCAACAATGCAGTGTACTTTCCGAGAGGATATTCATGCTCATAAATATGGGTCATCACCTGCAAATCAAAGAATAGAAGGGTGGTGGTCATACCTCAAAAGAAACAGGTCTAGTTGGTGGATTGATTTTTTTTAGAAATCTTATGGAGCAGGACATCTTTAATCCTGGCAATGAGCTTCAAATGAAGTGTCTTTGGTTTTGTTTTGCTCCTTTGCTTCAGGATGATTTGGATAATATCAAAGATCACTGGAACACTCATTTAATAAGAGGTTCAAAACATGGCACAGTCAGCGGAAGACCTAATGAGTTATACTTTCTTCCTGAACTTCATGGAGGGGAGGAAGATCTACTTCAGCCACTGTCTGCTGATCAAGTACAGTCAATGGGTGAAAACCTCACTTATAAACAACTACTCAGCATTGCTGGTACAGATATTTAATAAGTATTATTTTCTCAAGTAACAAATGTGAACATGTTAATCTATGCAAAAAGTATGTTAATCAACAACAAAGTAAATGTCAGAACAAACATAACAGCTGGCCATCCAATTAACTTTCTTGCAATTTAGGCAATCTTTAAAAGTAATAGTTTCTGTGTAACTTCTTCAGCTTGTCAGTAGGGACTGTGTCTGTTAAAATTCTTTCTCTCTTGCTTACTCGTGAGAAAGTTTGTTGGATGACCACAGTACAATGTAGGATGTGTCACACATCAACTCTAGCCAAATATAAATATTAACTGGTATAGTTACATATTCAAACTTATCGTTTAACTATGATATAAAACTTGGTTCTTTTGTAAAGACTGACAGAGGCCATGTAACTTGATGTAAACAAGTGCATGTACAACTTCTATTTAAACATGCAGTTGATAAAAAACTTAAGAAAAACAACTTTTCAAAACTTATAGCCCCTATAACAACATCAATATATTATAAACTTGTCAGAAGCATTATGGGTAATATATTTTGGCAATTTTCCAGCCAATACATGTGCCAAAAACTTACAGACAATAATTATTATTCCCAAATCTAGGAATTTTGATCATCTTTATGCACAATAAAGCCCCTTTAGACTATACACCCATGATGCAACAAGTATATTGATATCTTTTTAGGAATATTTTTTGCAAAGGGCACTATGAAATGAAGATTAGTTCATAACAACAAAGTGACACATTAAACAATAGTAAATGACCATGCTTCCCTGTTACTTATTATGCTAGTAAATTCTTCAAACAATTCATTATAAGATTGGTAGGTTGATGGTAACTCTATAAGCGGTCCACATGTTCTAGCTATTGGTCTACGAAATGCACCATCTAATAAGTTAAAAATAACTAATATTGACTTCACTGTTATCAAATCACTACCAGTTGTAAACTGAAGGAAGTTTCTTAAGGAGTTGTCATTCAGAGATTTCACATAACGTTTAAGGTGCTCAAAACTGTTACGTTCAGAGTCATTGGTTGGTGTTGCCTGTAGTAACTTCATCACCTTTTTGCCTGTAGGCTTTTTTGTTTCATACAGTGTCATCATGTTTTCTGCAGATCTAAGCTCTGGAAATCTTTTCAACTCTGCAATTATTTCTTTCCAGCAATTGGATATATATTTAGGTTTTTGAATCAATTCCTGGTGAGCTAGTTGGCTTATTATACATGAGATATTTTCTTTGTTAGGAACTTTATAACACTTGTAAGTGCTCAATAAATCTAAAAGGTCCTCATCATTGGGATTAATATTACCCTCGCACTTTCTTAACACATCAACTTCGTCAGAAGCAACATACAATTCAAAGGGGAAAAATTAATGGAATGTCCCATTGCCTAGACGACTATCATACATTCACTGCCAGTATCCAACTGAGGTGCATGACTATCGATTGTACTTGAAGCCACTGAAGAGCATGTGGAATCGAAGGCACTAAAAAAAAAAAACATAACATAAAATATAATGTCTGTATATTCACCGGGATCTTTCAATTTCCTCAAAAAATAAGATATTGTGATATTATGAAAAAGATTGATCAATCATACCTCCACCACCATCTGACTCCGAAGAGCAAGAGGCCAAAGTAGATGCATTCTGGGGACTGTCAGCACCAACAATAGTGCTAGTAGTGCTCGATTCACTGCAAAGAGTAACACCACTTGAACCCTGATCAGCTTCGACATTGTCCATGTCAATTTCACTCCAAACTTCATCACTGACGAGGCTGGCATTATCATCACATTTCGTGTCCATCTCAGACTCCGAAGATTCAAGTATTGGACAAAGCAGTAAGATAATCCTAGCAAACGGTTTGCCCAAGTCCTCCTTATATTTTGCAAGATTATAATTTTTCTTTGGTTCCTGGCAGTGCAACTACTTCAGTACCATCCGTATAGCACAATTTGTATGAACGATCTGTACGGAATGACTTGTCATAAGCGGATCTTTTTCTCAAAGCTTCTGATAAAATTGTCTCGCTAGATGCATGTTTGCTTACTTTCAGGGGAAGCGATTTGCCACGTAGAGGCTTCATGACACCATTTGTGTTACTGCCTATTCCAATGGGAATGGTGACCAATTCGTCGGGCTTTTTCCCTTTCCTGTTTGATCTCCCGCTTGATTTGAAGAACTGCTGTCTTTCGGAACTTTTCTCGGCTGCAAAGGCCTTGAAAGTTTTCACAGTGTTATTTTCTTTCACTTGGTTAGTTTTGTTAACTGTCGATGATGTTATTCCACATTTAGGGCAATGTTTGTAATCCTTTCTCATCCAGGCACCACAAACTGGACAAAACATGGTGGAAAGGTCGCACAACGAGTCACGTCGTCACAACTCAACACACAATGAGGGTTAAAATAGTCCCAGGATCTTCGCTGTTCGAATAATTCTGGTTGGGATTACTGTCTCACTCAATCTCACTATCGCTGTTCGAGTGGTACCTACAATCCTGGACAAAACCTGCTGTTACATATGGAAAATTAGCACATACGTTAAGTTTTACAGATAAAGTTTTGTAATTGCGATGTTTTTCACCCCCCCCCCCCCCCCCCCCCCTCACAATGTTGGTGTTACAATTTTTGTTGCAAGAGGGGGTCTTGGAGACAACATTGATTGGGGGGAGGGGGGGGGGGGGGGGGTAGAGGGTCAATAGAAAGGAATAAAATGTTTTTTTCTTAAATGTTGTTCAATACATTGGACATGTAACAGGTCTTTTGTCCAGGATTGTAGTCCTCTGACTTGTGTTTCGCGAAAGATTGTTTTGCTTTGCGAAAGATTGTTTTGCTTTATGAAATTGTTTTGCTTTACGAAAGATTGTTTTGCTTACGAAATATTGTTTTGCTTTACGAAAGATTGTTTTGCTTTACGAAAGATTGTTTTGCTTTACGAAAGATTGTTTTGCTTTACGAAAGATTGTTTTGCTTTACGAAAGATTGTTTTGCTTTACGAAATATTGTTTTGCTTTACGAAAGATTGTTTTGCTTTACGAAAGATTGTTTTGCTTTACGAAAGATTGTTTTGCTTTACGAAAGATTGTTTTGCTTTACGAAAGATTGTTTTGCTTTACGAAATATGGTTTTGCTTTACGAAATATGGTTTTGCTTTACGAAAGATTGTTTTGCTTTACGAAAGATTGTTTTGCTTTACGAAAGATTGTTTTGCTTTACGAAATATTGTTTTGCTTTACGAAAGATTGTTTTGCTTTACAAAAGATTGTTTTGCTTCTGATAGAGAATTAATTTGTGTTTTGCCCTTGTGGGCCACCGTAGTTTTCCCTACCTGTGCATACAGTGGAGGGCAAAGCATCCACATACCCTCCATGGAAATACCATTACCATATCTAGTGGATTCTTTACACCATCTGGTGATAGGCATTAGATCATTGACAAAGGTGGAGTGATACTGAAATACAGCATCTGTAGAATGATCAGAAATCCACTCACCAAATCTTTTCAATAGAATTTGATTGTGAGATTTTGTCTGTCTCAGACAGTCATCGAGTTCTTCGCCAGTTGGGAAAAAATTGACTGTTTAAACATTTTTACCATAGCTAGAGAAAGACCATCATCGTAGTCTAAAAGAGCTTCTTCTTTGTTGTTATAGTTGTTGTCTTTAAATTTGTTCTTAAATGAAGCTGGATTGACTGTTGGTCTTTTCATCACTCTCTCAGTAACATGCCAGAATCCTCCATGACCAGCAATTCTCGCTATTGATTCGTTGATGTAACCTCTGTTATGGAAATCTCCACCACCAGGTATATGGGAAGAATATTTATCAGGACAACGATTTGTGCATCCTTGAATAGTCACCGTGTTCTTTTGATCACCCACGTTTATATTCAGTCGACGTGCAAAACTGTCGCTCTCGCATTCGTTGTCCGTTTCTATTGGCTCTGTTTCTTCTCGCGGAAAAAAACTACTAATATAATGAAATACTTCATTATTGCTCGCGATTTTTTTTGTTATCATATCTATCATTAGGCTATCTTCTTTAACTTTAGCGATCTCCAATGGACTAACAGGATGGTTAAGAAAGGTGTCGTCTACGGATGAACCAACGTCTACCAGGAATTTCGATGAATTTGCTTGCCCCTTATGCAATGTCAGAGTAAGTGGCGTTTGATATATTCCATCCTGTTCATTAATCAGTGCTCCTCCAAAAACTAAGGCACGAACCAGTCTTGTATTGCCTGTCAAGGCCGAAAGATGAAGGATAGTTCTTACATACTGATAATAACAATAATAACACTTTATTTAACGAGGAATTTACAGATAAAGCTATGCTTTTTTCCAATCTGGTTCTCCTAATGATAAATATAAATATATGAACAAACTTCAAATACGATTGATTCTAAATACTAAATACAAAATACTAAATCCTAACATACGCTAAAACTTAAATATTTGTTTACTATCTAAAATATGAAAATCGTCTCAATCGTAAACCTAAGTCGGATCAACACTATGATAATCTAAGCCCTATAAATGGTTTCAGTGTAATTGGTGTACAGTAGTGTGTAGACAATTATGATGTCAATCCTAACAGACAGTTATTGATGGTATAGAGTCCGTGGTTAATATAGTCTTGAGTTCGGCGGTACATTTAAGGTGGCTGGACTGGGTTTTTAGGTGGCGTTACCTTCCATGTTTGAACGGAAAATTTGTTGCTGCTGCCAAACTAATTTAAAATCAATTTTTATACCAAGTCTAGAGATAGATTAAAGTTTGCCATGATATATGTTTCATCACGATCGGAGTTATTCTAGCGCCAGAATGACGTTATTACGCTTTTTGAATAAATTCGATTTTCGGAGAGATTAGACGTTTGTTTAACAATTTGTCGTTATGACTTAAAGTTCACATGGTCGTCTTCAAGTTTACGAAGTTTCGATGATTTCTATGGAAGCGTTTGCAAATAGATCGCATTGGAACTTTTTGGTAGCGAATTTGTAAACAATCGTAAACAATTGTGTCGGGTGCCCGAAAACTTCGCTTTATGGACTTTAAGTAAACTTCTTTTGAGCTCATATTGTTCTGCAACCTGTTCAATATTCCTTTTGGGAAATGGAATGAAATCGCTTCATTCGATTTTGAAAAATACGAGTTCCAGTAAAGATATGCATTCTGTCTTTTGTCAATGATTTCACTTGTCTTTACTGAAATGGGTAAAATTGAAAAATCCTGTGATTTCTCTAACTACCAAGTCAATTAGTTTAGGTAGCACATTCATTAACCCTGAAGTTTCAAGTTCATTGAAACACTTTAACACGGTCAAATATTATTCTCAATTCCGAAGACTTTTGCATGCCCATTATATTTCTAGAGTATGACAACCGCATCTCATTTGTGTTATGTTTCCTTTGTTATGCATCTCTATTGTCCTAGTCCTGAATACTTGCTAAAGTTGTGCATTCCAACACACCATGCATTACATGCAGCGCCTGATTGCCTTCCGAGTCCCGTCCGACGTATGATAATAGCGGTATGTGGAGTATGGGCAATTGTCACACAAATGCACTCGCAAGCGCTATATCAACTAAGGATTCTCTAATATTTAAATATGTCATTTATTCATTGCTTTTGGGAACTTTTTCAAATATTCGACCATTTATTCTCTATTTATCTCATTACTAGTAAAACTATATAATAGAGTGCAATTTAGAAAAGCTTGAAAACTAAATAACTAATTAGTACTAAATAGCACTAATGAAACAATAGAAAACAATAGAAATAGCACTATTTAGTACTATTTAAAGTTAGTACTATTTCACGCTTTTCTAAATAGCACTCTATCAATTTCAAAGCATAAATGTGTAATTCGATATCGAAGTTATACATATGTACAGTTAATAAGTATAGTTTATTGTAATATTCCAGCTTATTACGAGTTTTTTTTTGTCTCATGTATTTTCAGTTATCTTTAATGTTGTCCACTATTGTGCCTGTATTAGTGGCCTTCTTTATACATCTGCCTAAATAACCAAATTTCATTTTTTTATAAATATATTATTATTTATTGAATATCAGGAGTCATAAAAACACTATTTGGCATGACTGCAATATTTTTAAAATATATGTATTTGAACAAATTAATACTCGCCCCTGCTTTCTTTTTAGACCTATAAATGCGGTGCAATCACGCTGTATATAATCATAAATAGCAAAAATATCTACTAATAATAGGCTACTTGTCAAAGAAATTAACAATCTTAGTAAGAACCTTCAAGTTTTTTGTAACTCTTGGTTTAGCAGTTTTATCTGGAATTTGTGTAAAATTGACAGGTAAAGCCAGAATAGTGAGTAATCCTCTGGATCCTCCTGTCTGGAAGATTTGTTTGATGGTGGTCATATCCAGCCTTGCCTTCCCCAACTTCTCCTTTATGCCATCAGATACTGATGGCATAAAGACTCTGTAGTGTAGACTTTCGCGCTTTTGCTTCTATTGTCGATTCCATGGTTCTTCTGAACATTGCGCCACTGACAACGTAAGCGTAGACCGGAACAGAATGCGGACTAAAGCTACAACATCTTCTTGTGCATCATGTGCGTCGAATTTATCACTGAACAAGAATTCGTACAGAGATGATAGCGACTTGCTAGTAAGGCATTTGAGAGAGCTGGCATGGCACTTCATTTCCTCTGAGATAACTGTCAAGGAATCCAACAACAGGACATTGAAATCTACGAATGTATCAAGGAGATGATACTTCTTCAGTGCATTTAGCAGAATTGGATAATCAAATCTGTCGCCATTGTGAGCTACAAGAACTACTCGAGAGTTGAGGTTTGACATCTGTTCCCTGATGAAAGTGCAAAAACTTGTCAGTCCGCCATGCTGGGAAACTGCTTGCAGTTCTTTACCATTCTTCAGTAAACCTTTAGCACCGTGTTTGTATTGAATGCTGATGCCATTCACTTTAGTCGCATACTCTGATTTATTATATAGACACGAGTGTTTTACTGGAAAATATCTCACTCGTAAAATTCGTAGGAAACTACATCCGGGACCCGAGTGGCGTATTTTCCATATCCTCACTAGTGAGGATATCGATGACGTCGGGCTCAGTACTTTTAGTAAAAAAATGTATTTTTTCGTCAATTTGTTTTGGTCTATATAATAAAAAGAAAATTACACGGTGGCTTGAAGATATGAATTTTATTTTCTCGTGTTAAAAACAATATTTTACTCACTCGCTGCGCTCGTTCATAAAATATTGTTTTTGCCACTCGAAAATAAAATTCATATCTTCGCGCCGCCGTGTAATATCCTCTATATACTTCTTGTGTCGGGGACAAGATATAGCGAAAATGAGATTGCACTCTGTTCGGCTGATTTGCATGCAATCTGAATGATTTCAGATTCTCGATCAAGTCCCGTTGTTTCGATGTCGAACACAAGAAAGTGATGTCGTCTTTCTTCCTCGCAACCTGTAGGTAAGACTTCAACATTGTGCTCTTTGTTTGGGTTTCTACTGATTATTTCAGAGTAGGCATTAAACTCTTGGTTGGTTATTGATCCCTTGAGGTCATTTAGAGCACCGTTGGAAATGGCTGTTTTTCCTCTGTTGTCTGGTGTAGACCGATGCTTGTTTCATAAGTTACTCCCTCATGTTTCTCCAGTAAGTGAGTTTTCTGCGTGGTTCTTTTTCTTTTATGTCTTCGTGCCGTTTTGAAAACTCTTTTTGATTTCCTTAGGCTGTTCATTGTTTGAATGTACTTTCCAGTAGTCGTGTTTGGGGCTAGGGCCATTAGCACCGCTGCTTGAGTATGTAATCATGCACTTCGTTAAACTGCGCAACACCTGCTGCCGTACGAAAGTCAGTGCTTTCCGAGTCTCCGTAGTGTCTCACCTCACGCTGGGGCCAGACCACCCCCTACATCGCTCATCAGGCGCGCGAAAGGTATTATGGGTAGGATTCAAAATGGCGTCTAACATTTTCCAGGGGAAACTTCCTTCTGAGGTCTTAAGGTGCCATTTACTGAAAACTAAAATTGATTATATGTCCGAAACGAACAACACTGAATCGCTTCGATCTATTGGGGCCTTTTACAAAGAGATAGAGGGGTGTATCGTATTGCTAGAGAGAAAATACTCTTCAAACTCTCGATACAAAGACGTGGAGCAGCTAGTAGGAACTCAGAAAATGGTGGTGAAATGTCTCAAGAAAATACGTCGAAAGATCTGTAGTAGACTTCATTGCACACCGAATCTTACATCCCCTTGGAGGGGGTATTTTACTATGGATGTGCCAATGGAAGTGTTCGATGTTATTGTACACAAAATTATAGAGAGGAATTCTTTTGGTCACTTCTTTAAAGAAACAAAGGCTTGTATTACGGTGGACATATTCGATATGCGAAAGGCTGCATTTGTGATGGATAAAGTAAACCTCGATGCTTTTGAAACAGCCAATAAGGATTTACTTAAAAAGGAATTACCATCGGCAAAAGATGATTCAACAAGAAGATGTGAAGTTATTGTTAGTAAAGAGAAACCACTGAAATTCAAGTTCCACAAAAACAGTGAGTTACTACTATCAGTGTCATTTCATTATGGACATTGGAATGAGTTTGGAATACCACAGCACTAAAATGTTAATGCATTTCGTTTAAACTATTTTAGTCATTCCAATAAAGATAATGAATGGAAGTGTAGTGTAGCCCAATGCTTGAAATAACTCTAATGTTATGCCCCAGGGTATAGGGGAGGAGAGGGCTACACCAGGGGAATTTGAAATATCAGAATTTTTGTTTCAATTTTACCTCCCTTTAGCATACTGTTGTATCCACCTCCTACAAAACTATGCAGTAACATTTATTAAAAAAAATATGCATAAAAAGCACCTACTGCCTGAAAAGACATATATTTATAAAACACTAGGCTGGTGATTCA
>JAUJYZ010000281.1:42500-97500 GCA_033675265.1 Actinostola sp. cb2023 | reverse complement strand
TCTAGTTTTGACAGGCAAAAAGTCAGCTCTGCAAATTAAAACGCGACCGCGCAGTGAAATATTAACTCGTGCCATTTGAACGTCTTCAACGAGATATGCAATACGCAACGAAATGTCCAAACCGGGGTCCAAACTAACCCCAAAGCGAAGTAAAGTACGAGAGAACCCAAAATCGTTTGTAATACCTTCTAGCTATGCTTTTAGTTGATAAACTAAGAAAACGGAAGTTGTTCTCTGTGAAACCATATCAGATAAACAACGGACGGTCACGCTACAAAAAACGATTAAAAACATCAGTGACAATGTTGTTAGACGAGGCTTGCAAGTTCTAGTTTGCCACTATCGGCTCTAGATAGGTAGATTTCTGATATTTGAAAAGATCTACAATGTTGAGAATATCGCATGATAAAAGAGTGAAAACATTGTCGACCTTTCAAAGACAATCGGAAGTAACCGGTTAATTAATGAAATTGATCACGAGCCGTTTAACTGCCGCTACGCATTATAAAACAACCATTTATTCGGTATTCTGTTACTTTGCAACTACATTCAACCAATACGATAAACGTTTGAGATACTTACAACTGACTTCTGTAACTGCATGAGTAGGCCACTCACTAAACGGACTCACCGTACATTTAGGCCAAGACTTCCCTTACCAAAATTTGATATACAAAATGTATAATTTTTCCCTACAAAATGTATACAACACAGTGTGTACATTTGTATACATTTTGTATACAAAAGATTATTGAAATGTATACTTTTGGTATGCACAATTTGGGACTCATGTGTATACATTTTGTATACAATACAGTGTGTACATTTGTATACATTTTGTATACAATATATATATTGAAATGTATACTTTTAGTATGCACAATTTGGGACTCATGTGTATACATTTTGTATACAAAACAGTGTGTACATTGGTATACATTTTGTATACAATAGATATATTGAAATGTATACTTTTAGTATGCACAATTTGGGACACATGTGTATACATTTTGTATACCACAAATGAATACAAAATATATACATCAAATTTATGTGCACAAAATGTATACATAAATATAATCTAACAAAATTATGAAATACCAATACACTGAATGCATGTAGGAGTTCCCTTGCAAAATAAACCTTGCAATTCCACGGTATTCCTAAGAATTGCTTAAGGTCAATTCCAAGCCTACATAGATCAGCCTAGGAATTCCTAGGAATAATTGGGAATTTGTAAGAATATATATCAAAAAGCTAGAAACCCTGATTTAAAGCAGAAATTTAATGTGAATTAATTTATTTACATGTATAAAACTATATATTTTCATTGACATAAAAAAATAGAGTAAAATTACATTGCTTTCACTTGGATTCAATACTATCACATCACTTTGAATTATTCTGTACTGATGTCTGCAGTTCTCTTAGCTTTTTGTTGACCTCTTGACTATAATTGTCCAGCACCATAATGACTTTATTGGATTTGTTATGCTTCATTCTATTGAAGAAAAACATAAAAGTATTAAAGCATATCATCATAATCTACCAGAGAATATTGTTAGTATGGAAGGAAATTAACAGGAAAGCTAATAACGATCAGTGCATACAGTACATTCAGTAATAACTGAAAGCAGAGAACTGAAATACAATGTAAGAATAATTCTATACAACGTACGTATAGTTTCTTGCTGTGTATTAAGCTATATAAGTATAATGTAGATTCAGGTAAACCTGACAAATCTCTTTCAGTGAGTATTTATTTCGCTAACAAACATTGCTGTTGAACCTCGATCTATCGATCATTTAAGTTCTGGTTCATTTGCGAAATACTACTAATCGGCATTCATATAAACAGAGAGAAACAGTCTTAAAATGTTCTGTTTTAAGCAAAGTATTTCAACAAAGTATTGTTCATAACACTATCTAAGAATATTTTGATCTGAACTACTGTACATCAGGCCGTTTGGCTTTACATTTGAATGGTGTCATGACATCGAATCTTACCTTGTGAATTCAGCACAATTTCTTGTATTTCACCGCATGTTTGTGAAGAAATAACACTCTGCAACACATGTCAATTGCTCCTTGTCGTTCTCCAGGGATTTAGTGGAAGAAAAGAGTGATTATTCGACTAACAGTTTCCACTACACGTTTTATGTTCGTTACCTAAGCGAAGAATCACAAAATGGCGGTGGTCACAAGATTCAAAACTGTATCAGTAGCCAATCAGAGTGAAGCTCTGCAGGGGATATGTTCCAAATATGGAGCTAGGTACTAGACTCCCTCGGCCATACAAAGTTGCTGTGAAATTTGTCTAAGTGTCTCGTCATCAGGCGTCTTTCGTAGCATCAAAGGCAAATTTTTCAAATTGAAAAATAACAAACTTTAAAGGAAGATTTGAATTCAATCAGCTAAGATGATTCCTTGAAAATCTGAAATTTTTTTTTTGACTGCCGGCCATTTTATACCGTATTTTGAAGACTTGTAGCGGGCTTGTATTGTAAAACCAATCAGTTCTCAAAAGTTTTCTTTTCAGTCTTTGAATTATTGGGTATTCCAATAATAATAAATATACACTGGAATTGTTTGTGATGTACATGATGTATAGTTGATGTATAGTTTCCCATTTTCTTCTGTGTACATAAAGTGTACATCAGAATCTAGTGAATCTCTTCACAATCCGAATTTCTATGATTGCATATTTGATGTATACATCAAATATACAAACAACCTCGTTGTATATGATGTATAGTTGATGTATTGTTTCTCTATTTCTTCTGTATACATAAAGTATACATCAGAATCTCTTCACATTCTCTCATTTCCTGATTGTATATTAGATGTATACATCAAATATACAAACAACCTTGTTGTATATCTATTGTATATGATGTATAGTTGATGTATTGTTTCTCTATTTCTTCTGTATACATAAAGTATACATCAGAATCTCTTCACATTCTCTCATTTCCTGATTGTATATGTATGATGTATACATCAAATATACAAACAGCAGTAATTGTATATCTGTTGTATACTTTTTGGCCTAAAATGTATACATTTTGTATATCAAATTTTGGTAAGGGTTGTCACGGTATAATTGTAATATTAATAATAACAAGACGCTCAATGAGCGTACACTCGGGCTTATGAAAAGGACAATGTCGATCAGTTGCGTGAGGAGAGACCTGACAATGACTGACAGTTGCGTGACGAGGGAGACTATGTATAGCATAGATAAAAATACGGTGATAACGACAGTACATGCACTCCATTATAACTCTCTCTTTGACATACAAAAATACTATTTTGAACAGCATTAACACAATTAACTGCTTCTGTTAGATTTAAGATGTGACCTCAAGTGACCTCAAATACGTTTAAATACGTACCACATTGTACCTTCAAGAGTCCGCGGAGATCTTTATCTATGAGTCAGACACAAGTCTCCCTCGTCATTGAGCGTCTTCTTCTGTAATAGATCCCTAAAATCTAAGGACGTTTTGATTTCGATTGTATTTTTGCCGTTCACTGACCTGTTTTGAGCGTGGAAATTCGGTTTTAAATAGCTCTACGCAACGGTTCTAAAATTAGGTCGCGTAATAGATGTATGACTCAGATAAGGATCACTTTACAACTGTCATCTTACTGAAAAGAACACGGATTTTCGAACATTGACCTTGCTCGATCGCCTTTGTCTCAATTCATTTTTGGATATGAGTTCGAGTTCGTGGAACGGCGTCATACAACAGCCGATAAAACACGCGCTTTAACCCATTGACTCCTACACCGGCCGAAACCGGCCGTAAACATCGATACTGCTTTGAAAAATTCTAACTTTCTGAATTTTCGTAACATCGATCTCATGGCCAGTTATTAGTGACAACTAGAGAACTCTTCATATTTTAACCTCAAGTAAACTGATTTACAGGTCCGATTTCTGGGCATTAGTTCAATTTGTTTGCCATAAAAATCAAAAATGCGTGTTTTTGACGCAATTTTACACCTCGAAAATGACCGACATTTGACTTGGATTTTCTTCCAAAATACATCCTTGCGAAACAAAACGCCACTTTCTCAGCAAACTTCCAGCTCTCTTCTTGATATCGTCGTGAATTTTGCCCTCTCTTTTCCTTAACTCGCCGAACAATAGCCATTTCCTTAGGACCACTTTCGCTAACACGTGTTTTCCTTCTGCACGCCCGAAAAGGATGCCGGGAAACATCCGGGAATTTCGGCATAGATTTCCCCGAATATCCGTTTTTTAAGAATATATAGAGTGTCGAGCCACTCGGTCCTACAGGCAAAATATTGCACCGGTTGCATTCTTTTCAAGTTCAAAGTCGACAAAAATGCCTTTGTAAGTCCTGGAATCCACCACAGAAAGACCAGAGAGACGATTTCACTTTGAGTCCGCCATTTTGGAAATTCTGAACGAGAGTGTCGAAATGTGTTCGTGAATTCGTATCTTCCTCCTGAGTTCTTCCAGGAGAACGGTCTCTACCACACCAGTCAAGCTTAATGATGCTGTCCTGGGGGCTTCTGTGGTGAATAATGGCTATAAACACTCTAAAAATGCAAAATGGCCTTTTCGAGTAGTGATTACTGCTAGTCCCTACGAACTCCCAAGAAGAAAGGCAGCACACGTGAAGACGCGAGCCCACAGGCATTCAGAACTGTCAAGATTTCCATGGAAACCCCTTATATGGAATCGAAATTTCCTACGACGTGATTAGGTCCAGAAAATCGCTAAAAAACTCAAAATAGCTCAGGAGCGAATGGGTTAAACATGCTCATTTCACAGACAAAAGCATACGGCTATTCGTGTGGGCCCACTCTGAAAGATGTCGTTTCATTTATAACAAAAACAAACGCGCCTTAGCTTCATCGTGGAACGATCACCTAGAATCCTGACCTTAATAGCTTGAAGATCTATGATGAGAAATCTTGAAACTCGATACGATCAAATACATCGCATTCTTTCTTCATTCTTCGCATTTTTTCTTCATTCCATGACCATGAAAAAAATAAAAATAAAGTCCATTTTATAACTCGGGCTTCCTTCGGAAGGGCCCGAGTAATAATAATAATTATTATTATAATTGTTTGTATCCTGTTTGTAGCAGTTTTTGTATCCTAAAATAGCTTACATTGGCCTTTGATCTTCCCTGAATAGCATACTTTTGCGATACTGCCAACCTGTTGCACATATTCTAACGACAAACTGCAGGCCTAGCAGTGATATATGCAATGTTCAGTTAATCCAGTTATCCAGTTAAATCTTGAATAAATTCTCTCTGGATCTTTGCACGATGTTTCGTAATTTGAAGTGACATTGCTCAATCCAGTACTGCACTAGTTGGAAATGGCGTTGTGTAGCTTTTCGGCTCGTGTAAAAAGCAACGTGTCTTGTGGAGTAAATAGTCCAGAATATCCAGACCAGTTTCAACCAAGGGGGGTGCTCAGGGGTATCAGTGACGGGGAGGTGCGAAGACCTTTTTGGGTTTGAAATCTGCGGCTTGGGACTTTTTGGGGGTTAGCAATTTTCCGGTGGACTTTTTTTTTCAGAAATAAAGATTCTGGCAAGGACTTTTTGGGGGTTGATAAAATTGATATCCTACCGTTTAAAAAAAAAAAAAATTGATATCCTACCGTTCTCGATTCAGTATGTGGAGAAAAATGGATGTTGGACTTTTTTGGGGTCTTGTTTTGCGTAATAGACGTTTTTGGGTTAAAACGTTTGGCCTCATTCGCACCTCCCCGTCACTGATACCCCTGAGTACCCCCCTGGGAGTTTCAATGTGTTCCTCTGGCAGAATGCAATAGAGATGTGTCGAGACATCTAGAAATGAATGGGATTAGCGAAGATTTGTCCCTGAACAACGAAATGAAGTTGCTGCTTGCAAGAGGAGGTATTGTTTCTTTGTATCGTTTATACAGTACCATTACACTGATCATGTAGCTGATGAGTCCCATTCGTTGCTGACTATATGTCCTCGACATCGAGCCGAGTGTGGCATTAGATGGCGAACACGCAAAGTCAGATATTCAGTACCGCAACCCTTAATTGCGCACAAATCTGCTACTGTGAAAGGGTTACGCAGAATAAACAGCATGCACTCACGTTTGATTCTCGAGAAAACGGGACAACTTATTGCAGTTGGATCGCGTAATTTAAGTAACAACGAGAACATTTACGTGAATCATTTCATGTTTGCCTGAGACAGCAGCTACCTAAATTGCTGAGATCCATGTTTTCTTATTTGATCTAGCAATATGCTATATGTGCTCAGAGTATTTGAAGGTAATTCAACAACAAGAAGAAACAAGGAAATTGGAAGAAGAAGAACGGAGAGTAGTGGAGATACCGCTAGGTAGCGCACGTGGTGGTAATTATAACCTGAGTTTCAGGTCCAAAGCCCCTTTTCCCTCCCCTCCTTTCCCCCACCTAGGCCTCTCCTATCCTTTTCCTCCCCTCTCCTCTCCTTTCCCTCTTCCCTCTCCCCTTTCATATCCTTTTCCTCCCATCTCCTTTCCCCTGCCCTCTCCTCCCCCATCCCCTATCCTTTATTCCCCTTTCCTATCCTTTAATTCCTGTCCTCTCCTATCCTTTCGGTCTTCCCTCTCCTTTCCCTTCCCCTCCCCTATCAGTTCCCTCCCCGCCTGTCCTATACTTTCCCTCTCCCCTCTCCTTTCCTCTCCCCTCAGCCTTTTTCTCCCCCCTCCTATATTCCTCTCCCCTCTCCTTTCCCCTCCCCTCTCCTTTCCCCTCCCCTCTCCTTTCCCCTTCCCCTATCCTTTCCCTGTCCTATCCTTTCCCTGTCCTATCCTTTCCCTGTCCTATCCTTTCCCTCTCCTATCCTTTCCCTCTCTTATCCTTTCCCTCTCCTATCGTTTCCCTCTCCTATCCTTTCCCTCTCCTATCCTTTCCCTCTCCTATCCTTTCCCTATCCTATCCTTTCCCTCTCCTATCCTTACTCTCTCCTATCCTTTCCCTCTCCTAACCCTAACCCTCTCCTATCCTTTCCCTTTCCTATCCTTTCCCTGTCCTATCCTTTCCCTGTCCTATCCTTTCCCTGTCCTATCCTTTCCCTGTCCTATCCTTTCCCTGTCCTATCCTTTCCCTGTCCTATCCTTTCCCTCTCCTATCCTTTCCCTCTCCTATCCTTTCCCTCTCCTATCCTTTCCCTCTCCTATCCTTTCCCTCTCCTATCCTTTCCCTCTCCTATCCTTTCCCTATCCTATCCTTTCCCTCTCCTATCCTTACTCTCTCCTATCCTTTCCCTCTCCTATCCTTAATTCTCCTATCCTTTCCCTTTCCTATCCTTTCCCTGACCTATCCTTTCCCTGTCCTATCCTTTCCCTGTCCTATCCTTTCCCTGTCCTATCCTTTCCCTCTCCTATCCTTTTCCTCTCCTATCGTTTTCCTCTCCTATCCTTTCCCTCTCCTATCCTTTCCCTCTCCTATCCTTTCCCTCTCCTATCCTTACCCTCTCCTATCCTTTCCCTCTCCTAACCTTTCCCTCTCCTATCCTTTCCCTCTCCCCTCTCCTTTCCCTCTCCCCTCTCCTTTCCCCCTCCCCTCCCCTCCCCTCCCCTGTCCTTTCCCTTCCCTCTCCTATCCTTTCCCTCTCCTCTCTCCTTATTTCCCATCCCCTCCCCTTTGAGCCTGAAAGTCAGGTTAAACTTCTCAACTGCAATAAGTTGTCCCGTTTTCTCGAGAATCAAATGGTGAGTGCATGCTGTTTATTCTGCGTAACCCTTTCACAGTAGCAGATTTGTGCGCAATTAAGGGTTGCGGTACTGAACATCTGACTTTGCGTGTTCGCCATCTAATGCCATACTCGGCTTACCCTGGTTCCAGAGTCTCCAAAGTCGGGTCTACGAAGTCGAGTCCGAAGGACGAGACGTTCTTTGCTCGCCTCCCCACTAATAGTAGCCTCTGGAACCAGGGTATACTCGTCTCGATGTCGAGGACATATAGTCAGCAACGAATGGGACTCATCAGCTACATGATCAGTGAAGTGGTACTGTATAAACGATACAAAGAAACAATACCTCCTCTTGCAAGCAGCAACTTCATTTCGTTGTTCAGGGACAAATCTTGGCTAATCCCATTCATTTCTAGATGTCTCGACACATCTCTATTGCATTCTGCCAGAGGAACACAGTGAAACTCCCAGGGGGGTACTCAGGGGTATTAGTGACGGGGAGGTGCGAATGAGGCCAAACGTTTTAACCCAAAAACGTCTATTACGCAAAAACAAGACCCCAAAAAAGTCCAACATCCATTTTTCTCCACATACTGAATCGAGAACGGTAGGATATCAATTTTATCAACCCCAAAAAATTAAGTCCGTGCCAGAATCTTTATTTCTGAAAAAAAAAGTCCACCGGAAAATTGCTAACCCCCAAAAAGTCCCAAGCCGCAGATTTCAAACCCAAAAAGGTCTTCGCACCTCTCCGTCACTGATACCCCTGAGCACCCCCCTGGGTTGAAACTGGTCTGGATATTCTGGACTATTTACTCCACAAGACACGTTGCTTTTTACACGAGCCGAAAAGCTACACAACGCCATTTCCAACTAGTGCAGTACTGGATTGAGCAATGTCACTTCAAATTACGAAACATCGTGCAAAGATCCAGAGATAATTTATTCAAAATTTAACTGGATAACTGGATTAACTGAACATTGCATATATCACTGCTAGGCCTGCAGTTTGTCGTTAGAATATGTGCAACAGGTTGGCAGTATCGCAAAAGTATGCTATTCAGGGAAGATCAAAGGCCAATGTAAGCTATTTTAGGATACAAAAACTGCTACAAACAGGATACAAACAATTATAATAATAATTATTATTATTACTCGGGCCCTTCCGAAGGAAGCCCGAGTTATAAAATGGACTTTATTTTTATTTTTTTCATGGTCATGGAATGAAGAAAAAATGCGAAGAATGAAGAAAGAATGCGATGTATTTGATCGTATCGAGTTTCAAGATTTCTCATCATAGATCTTCAAGCTATTAAGGTCAGGATTCTAGGTGATCGTTCCACGATGAAGCTAAGGCGCGTTTGTTTTTGTTATAAATGAAACGACATCTTTCAGAGTGGGCCCACACGAATAGCCGTATGCTTTTGTCTGTGAAATGAGCATGTTTAACCCATTCGCTCCTGAGCTATTTTGAGTTTTTTAGCGATTTTCTGGACCTAATCACGTCGTAGAAAATTTCGATTCCATATAAGGGGTTTCCATGGAAATCTTGACAGTTCTGAGTGCCTGTGGGCTCGCGTCTTCACGTGTGCTGCCTTTCTTCTTGGGAGTTCGTAGGGACTAGTAGTAATCACTACTCGAAAAGGCCAATTTTGCATTTTTAGAGTGTTTATAGCCATTATTCACCACAGAAGCCCCCAGGACAGCATCATTAAGCTTGACTGGTGTGGTAGAGACCGTTCTCCTGGAAGAACTCAGGAGGAAGATACGAATTCACGAACACATTTCGACACTCTCGTTCAGAATTTCCAAAATGGCGGACTCAAAGTGAAATCGTCTCTCTGGTCTTTCTGTGGTGGATTCCAGGACTTACAAAGGCATTTTTGGCGACTTTGAACTTGAAAAGAATGCAACCGGTGCAATATTTTGCCTGTAGGACCGAGTGGCTCGACACTCTATATATTCTTAAAAAACGGATATTCGGGGAAATCTATGCCGAAATTCCCGGATGTTTCCCGGCATCCTTTTCGGGCGTGCAGAAGGAAACACGTGTTAGCGAAAGTGGTCCTAAGGAAATGGCTATTGTTCGGCGAGTTAAGGAAAAGAGAGGGCAAAATTCACGACGATATCAAGAAGAGAGCTGGAAGTTTGCTGAGAAAGTGGCGTTTTGTTTCGCAAGGATGTATTTTGGAAGAAAATCCAAGTCAAATGTCGGTCATTTTCGAGGTGTAAAATTGCGTCAAAAACACGCATTTTTGATTTTTATGGCAAACAAATTGAACTAATGCCCAGAAATCGGACCTGTAAATCAGTTTACTTGAGGTTAAAATATGAAGAGTTCTCTAGTTGTCACTAATAACTGGCCATGAGATCGATGTTACGAAAATTCAGAAAGTTAGAATTTTTCAAAGCAGTATCGATGTTTACGGCCGGTTTCGGCACAGGCAGCCCAACCATTGTTTTTGAGGCTACTAATAATAAATAAAAATATATTTGCAGTGCGCGTCTTTTTTTGATGGGTTTCCTGTGGTAGAAAGCGCGCGCAATACATATTATATTGGGCTTCCTGTGTACGTCCTGCGGGACGCGCCCGCAGCAATGTGTATATTTACACAAGGTGTGAAACTGATGGCGTATCATGGCCTGATGTGCGCCGCACTTTTCTGGTGCACTTTTCCGTGAAACATTCGGATTTTACTTTCCGAAGATGTCAACACGTATGTAGTGACGTAACAGTGACGTGATGAAACGTCAGCTCGAGGTCATCAAAAACGACACAAACCACCGCCATTTTGAGTAATTCCAAGTGTTACTCCAAATTCTTTTTTTTAATAAACCAAATGGCGATGGAGAACATTTCTACTACCAGCGAATTATCTCTTGATGCATGGTAAGTTTTTTATTTATGAGTTCAGCTTTTAAAAAGCGAGTGAAAGGGTTTTAAAACTGCTACTTATTTGTGTGTACAGTACTACAGGCATTTTAAAATAGCGCTTCGTTCTTGTACAGGTTGTGGCAGACATATTATAAAAGTGTTGGTCACTCGGTGCAGCTGAATAAAGTTGAAGATGAATTGAGGACTTCACCCTTTAAAGATAATTTCAAAAACAGGCTTGAATTGGGACGTGTGATTAACAGGTCGTTCCCATTCGGAAAGAGAGAGCAGAAGACATTACCGACTGATAGCGGAATGAAAAGATGTTGGGTGTATTCAAATTTAGCAAGAATAAGTGAGCCTTTCCCGCTAGATTGGGATCGAATTTTGAATACTTATAATCCTCCAAAGCCTTCCACCGCGGTCATGTCGTGGACGGTGAACAAGAGGTCAACAGAGGCAATTCAGTGGATGATTATAACGGTAAGTGACGATCTTTGCGATGGTAAAAAAATGGTGAGAGAACTACGTGTATGTCAAGATTTAACTATCAAGTTCTCTGTTATGTCAAATGAAGTTGCACTTGATATAGATAGTGTTCAAGGTTTATCAAAACAATTTCTGGACAATGTATTTGAATTTTGTGCCGAGGTACCACTATGCAAAGGCTTTGAGTTTGAAGTCAACAGCCCAAAAACTGTGCAAGGGAATGCCCATGGTATTACTGAACACTGGGAAATGTGTGACGATCAAGGAATCAAGACTCGGTCTATAAGGTATCGAGCAAGAAATTGTTTATCGATTTTGAGTTACAATCCACACGACATGAAATGTCGAAATTGTTCTACACTGAAACGAAATTGTCGTAGCTATAAGAAGAACAACGACCGAGATGATGATGGACAGGAGCTTAAAAAGCAAAAACGAATTTCCTACATGACTCCAGAGGAAATATCAAGTAGACTGCATGTTGAACAAGCACGTGTAAAGAATGCAGAGAAAAGGGCAGAGAGGGCAGCGAATGCCAAAGAAGAAATACAAAACCAAATGGAAGACTTTACCGAAGAAGATCATAATGACTTTAAGTCGATATTTGGAAGAGTTGATGAAAGCAAAGTTAACGATGACATGAAAATGTTCTGGGAAGCACAGAAACAAGTTCTTGAAAATCCAGATTCAAGAGCAAATAGATGGCACCCAAAGTAAGTGGGTGGAGGCTAAAAGGGATGCCTGAAAAGGACATCATTAATATAAAACAATAGAACGACGTAGTAACACAATAGATTCGTTCTATTGTTTGACACTCGAAGGTCCTTTTTAGGCATCCCATTTAGCCGCCACCAAGTAAATGACATGTTTCTCATTGATGTTGATATACCTGTATAGAGTAAACAAATCCCATTTTTCGTTTCAGAATCATTCGTCTTTGTTTATCCCTGTGGTGTCGAAGCCCAGAAGCTTATGAACAGTTGAAGGATAGTGGTATGATCAGGTTACCATCTGGAAGACTATTGTCCTTGTATAAAAACTCTGTGAGCCAGAAGGCAGGAATAAATGATGAAGTACTAGATTGGCTTGTAAAGGAGGCAGATAAAAATGAACTTGATGCATATGGTAGAGAAGGTGGATTGATTTTAGATGAAATGTCTATTCAGGTAATACTATGCACATTAATGGTTGGAGGTATTTCGAATTAATAATTAAAATTATTTATTCAAATTAATAAATGAGGAACTTTATTTCAACTTGGTTTGATGTGACTGTTTTTAGGTCCCTATAGCTAAACAATAAAGCTAATATATACAGTATATTTGCATGGTTATCAGTAGAAGGAGTGAATTACTGTTGTCCCAGGGTTTTGTACAGTTGTAGCGGCAGCTGAATATGCTCAATAAAACTTACCTTCATTTCGTTGCTTTGTAATGAAAGCAACGCTATCTTGGCTCGGTGTCGGTGCCTGAGCATGTTCTGGTGCAGCCGGCGCCGCCTGACTTTCGCTTGTGCTCAACGCCAACGGATCGTTATTTTGCATCTGATACAAAAACAAATGAAATACATTGATATTGACAAATGGAATTACAAATAACAAAGATAAAACTTAAGTTAACGACCGGGTCGACGTTAACTTAATTGTTGCCTTTGGCTTCGCCATCACGATTCGTGAAATGATGTTTTGACGTCATGTCAGAGCACTTTCCTTGGAGTTATAACAACCCTCGATCGGGTTTAGTTGATAAAAAGCCCTCTAATGAAGTACATATACAACATATACAGCAGAGTTGAGTCAAACGTGGCCTCAAAGTATCACAGGTAATTTGAAACTTGAGGTAACTTTTCCTCTGCACAACGGCGACACCTCGCAACAATAGGCCTTCGCCGTCATGACGCCGTCAATTGTAATGACAAATTGACATTTAATTGATTAATTGACATTAATTTGCGATTTTCATAAATCAATAAGTTACACCGTAAATACTTGTATGTTGTCATTGATTGAAAACGGTATTGCAACATATTATTTATGGTATTTTTTAACACAGATAATTAGTACATACCTTTTTACTTTTTAGTGAATCCCACTGCAAACTCACAATCAAGAATTTCCCTTTTATTCTCATATCTGCTGTGGCACGCGTCGGCGTTTTCGCGCCGAAAGTTTTGGCGGGAAATGTGCGCGCCCGCGTTATGGCGGGAAGGAATCGCGTTATAAATTAAAATGGCATTCAAGATGGCACTATCTAAAAAAACGATTTTTACGAATATTTTTATAACAAAATAACACATTTCTGAGAAATAAAGGGATTGAAGTATTCAAAAGTACCTAAATTCAAACAAAAGTCGGTTGGAGACCGTAATATTTTTACATGGTTGAATACAGTGTCGATTCCGTACGGTGACCTATTTTTTACCATCGCCATTGATTATACCCCAATATTTTTAACTGATTTAGAACCCCCCCCCCCCCCCCCCCCCCCCCTGAAAACAAGCACCCTAGCCATAATTAACGAACATTCCGTATTTAAGGGAACTTAATCAGGCATCCCCTAAATTTGAATTCTTAGTCATCATTTCAGTAATTGAACAACTTTCTTGGATCAATCAATCAATTTTATTTATTAATATACAGTCATTTGCAAAAATTATGTAAAAGCAATATATATCGATATATCAATATATCGGGTGCATTGTGGGTAATTTTCATCATAAAATTGATGAACAAGCCCTCTAAAATTCAAATTTTGCAATTGTTTTTTCACATACATACTACAAAGGTTATTTGGGTTTAGATTCAGGTTTAATAATAGCTAAAATCAAAGAATGCATTAGGATTATGCAAATTACTATATATTGATATACATCAGGATTTTACAGAATTTTTGCAAAACGCTGTACACATTTTAAAAATACAATATGTTATTGAAGAAATAGAAAACGAGGCAGCATGCTCTATCGAGTTATAGAAGCACGTGGGATCTTTCAATGCCGAGTTTTCTATTTCTTTTATAAAATACAATTATGATTTTAAAGCAAGTTTTCAATTTTGTTCGTACTTGCAAAAATGTTTGAATACATAAAATGTATCTGTGCACGCATGCACCGTGCTCTCATAGAGCATGTGGAATATGCATGCCTTTGGCCAATCAGAGCGCGCGTTATATCATAGTTATTTTATAAATGATAATTAGTACACTTTGACAGCTGGTAGATATTGAAAATATATCAATGTTGGTCCATCTTTGTCTTCATGTTGAGTAAGCTATTAACAAAATATTATAACTTATTAATACACACATATTAAAAGCAACAAATCCCATATAACTGTTACAATGACAGGTTGTAACTTACCTTACATGTCTGGATATATTATGTAAAAGTCCTTTGGTTCATCTTCATGTCAAGTAAGCTGTTAACAAAATATTATAACTTATTAATACACGCATTAGCAACAATTAAATCTCATATTATAACTGTATACAATGACAGGTTGTAACTAACCATGCATACATGCATGTCTGGATGTATAATGTGAAAGTCCTTCAAATGGTTCATCTTCATGTCGAGTAAGCTGTTAACAAAATATTATAACTTATTAATACACGCATTAGCAACAATTAAATCTCATATTATAACTGTATACAATGACAGGTTGTAACTAACCATGCATACATGCATGTCTGGATATATAATGTAAATGTCCTTGGTCCATCTTAATGATGTTGGTCTTTGTCTTCATGTTGAGTAAGCTGTTAACAACATATTACCACTTATTAATACACACATTAGCAACAATTAAATCTCATATTATAACTGTATACAATGACAGGTTGTAACTTACCTTGCATGTCTGGATATTATTGTAAGCATTAAAAAATAAATGTCCTATCAATGTTGGTCCATCTTTGTCTTCATGTTGAGTAAGCTGTTAACAAATTATTATTACTTATTAATACACACATATTAACAGCAACAAATCCCATATAACTGGTTACAATGACAGGTTATAACTTACCTTGCATGTCTGGATATATATCTTTGTCATCATATACCCGGTAAGCACTGTAAACAACAAAATGTACATTCCTTAAGTATTAACACAGTGGTATTAACACACATAATGTATAAAAAAAATAAAAAAAATAAATAATTATTAAAGTATACAGTATATGCATTTACTTTACCTTTTCGATAATATTGTGAAATTGAGGTTCAGTAGTTACTGGTTAAACCACAAAGGTTTCAAATAAACCACAAAGGTTTCAAATAAACCACAAAGGTTTCAAATAAACCACAAAGGTTTCAAATAAACCACAAAGGTTTACCACACGTACATGTATTTTACAATCAATTAAAATTGATATTCTATTAACTCCCATATATCTATAAGTTCACTTCAACAAAATAATTCACTGTCAACAATCAAATGCATTTGGATTTGTAAACTGTGTTGCTTCTTTTATGTATTTCACAATAGTCTCATTCAGTCGAGTTTTGGGCCATCTGTCAACATATTTCTGACCATAGGCTTGGAAGATCACTTTGATCTCCTGCTTACTGTAGGTATTAACAAATATATCATCTCTCTTTGTTACCATAACCAACAACTTGTTGTGAGAGTTTTGCCTATTATCACTGGAATCATTCTTTATTTCCTGCAAAGTCAGCTGGTGAAAAAAATAATCAGAAATTAGAAAGTGTTCAGGGATACTGACCATGTTTTTATATAATGTATGTACACTCAATGGCAGAAACGTTGTAGTATACATTTATACAAATATCTAATGATATACAAGATATCTAATGAGATACAAAGTGCAAAACATCGCTTATTTTCTTCTAATATATCAGAATCATCAATTTTAGATTAGTATTGCATCAACAAGGACAACACAATAGTTTTCAGCACTATTTTGTGCTTAAACAGTTGTATTTTAGCATGTCTAACATTTTGCATCTGACATTAGATATTTGTTAAAAATTTGTATAAATATATATTACAACGTTTCTGCAATTGAGTGTACATGTATAATATTATGTTAACTTTTGGATATTCTGACGTACATATACATTTGTACATGTATGTCTGTGCTGAAACATGAACAATAATATACATGTAGTGAAAATGATATCAATGCCTGAATAATTGCATACATGCCTACCTTCTCTCTTTGCCTCTCTTTGACAATCTTTTTCTCTTTAATTCGCTTCCTATGAGCTTCTGTCTTTGTTACATTGTAATCCCTTCTAAAATCTCTAATGTACTGCCCAGCACCCATCTGGAAGTACTTGTCTATCACCTTGTGGAATAAGATCTCAGTTGCAGATTCTTTGCCATCTTCGTCACTGTTACTGAATAAATGAATCCACTTTTCCCTTAAGGCCTCATTACATTTAACAGCAGTGATAGCTACAGCAAGGACATCTCCCTTCATAATGTTTAGGTTCTGATGACAAAGGGTGCTAATTCTTTTCTGTTCAAGTTCCATGAAGAATTCAAAGGTTAAATCATCAACATACACCAAATAATTATTTCTGTACTGTTTAACATCAGTTACTGTCAGAGTCGCCTTGTAGCTTGAGGACTGATGTACAATTGAGCTATGTACAAGTATGGAATCAAATAGGTTAATCCATAGATACCTCCTTCTCATTTCTTGTCTCACACTTGGATTGCTAGAACTGATGTTTGTTGTTATATACTTCTTGAAGGAATAAATCAGCTTGATGATTGTCCAACCACCAACATATCGCACCTTTCCTTGGCCTTCATTACTCATATCCCAGACACTTTTTACTTGGTTTTCAGTTTCAATGTTTGAAAATTGGGAATTGTACAGGTGTCCAATAATGTTACCTCTTATTGCTTTGACAAGCTCAGCCAGTAAGCAAAAGTGCACTCTACCAAGGTTTACATTGTCCAGTACTGATGTAAATTCAATGACAATCTCAGGACTAGACAGAAGAGTCATTTCCGAGGTTCTTAGACCTTTAAAGTCAAACTTCACAGGTCCATCCCTTTTCTTCTTTGCCTTGTCATGCAATGCCTGCCACAGACGGGTACACTGAATTCTGGTAAATGATTTCACTTTGGGTAGCATTTCATCTTGTTGTAAGAAATCAATAAGAGCATTGTACTTTTCTACAAAACATCCTACCATACTGGAATTGTCTCTCAATTGTTCCAACATAGAATGTGGGCAAATGGAATCTGAAAAAGAAGCATCAACAGACACTTGTGAGAGAATATCATTTAACACCTCTTCCAAATCTACCACATTAACTTCTTCATTCTCTTCTTGTGAAAAATATGATCTACATATCTCATCAATTTCCTGTACATCACTCTCGTCCAGGTCAAAATCCAGTGGGTCATTCAGTGCTGGCATTCCTGAAAAACAATCAAAACATAATTCTTTTTTTCTACAACACTGCAATGATGGTTCACAAACTTGATCATGATGATGGGCATAGAACTCCTCCACCATCCTTGATGCAAAGATTAACTTCCTTTCATTGAAGTTGACAATTGACAATCCTTTCACTGAAGATACTCGAGAGCAAGCAACATAAAGCTGTCCAGGAACAAACTCTTTTCCAGAGTGAACACAGCATGCTTTCAAAGTTTGACCCTGACTCTTGTGCACTGTCATACCCCATGCCAGTTTCAAAGGGTATTGGGTTCTTTGGCCAACAATGGTGTCAACACTACCCAGTTTGTAGGCAAACCACGTCACTTTTGATACTTTGTAATGAATCCCAACTTTATAAAAGTTTACAATTGGAGCATCCTCACACAAAGACACAATTCTTCCCCTGGTGCCATTAGTGAGCTTTGAAGAGATGTTGTACAGGAGCATTACTTCTGCTCCTTCCTTTAGTGCAAGCGATTTCTCTGCCACGGTTACCTTTTTCAATACTGATTCACAGCACGTATCTGTTGCCTGATATATTTTCATCTCCCCTGGCAGCTTCTGTAGTTCCTCCATGTTGTAATAATTCGCATCAAAATTATTACAAAAAATATGTGGAACAAATGTCAGTTCAAAATCTTTGGCATCTAATCTTTTCCTTGCCAGTTGATTATTAATGAAATATAGTGTCTCTAGAGAACATTCACCACTAGCCAGTTCTCCAAGTACATTCAGAAATTCTCTTTCAGTCTCATCTTGACGATAAACGTTTTGCAAAAGCACAGTGTGAGGAAAAACTTCCTTCCACACTTCACTTTCAAAGCAATATTTCGCTTCGTCAATGTCATTCTTCACTGGAGGCAACTGATAAAAATCCCCAACCCCAATTACCTGCATACCACCGAATACGAGATTATTTCCCCTTGTTTTCTGGGCTAACGTGTTAATGGTCTCCCAGGTCTTCATGCTACACTGAGATATCTCGTCGATTATCAATATCTCAGTTGAACGCCATCTTTGCAAACACTCGGTGTTGTTCATGACCGACGAGACCAACGCATCAATGTGCCTTCGTCCATTTCGTAGCCCAGCAAATGAATGTAACGTCTTAGCGTTCTCGTAAAGAGTACAAGCCATACCAGTTGTACAAGTGACAACAATGGCCTTCGTCTTCTCCATCAACTTGACAATGTGTTTGACGATAAATGTCTTACCTGTACCGGCTTTGCCACTGATAAATAAGTTGTGGCCACACATTACTCGATCCAAAACTCTCTTTTGCTCTGCATTTAAAATTATTCCGTTCATATTTAAGTTGTTTTGATAAATTATAATAATAGCTTGTGTAATACAACACTTTCAACAGTGTATGTTTACCAGCTTGTGACGATTATGACATGTTCAAAAACATGGCGTATTATAACTGACGTGACCTGATGTACCCTGACGTACCAAGACGTCATGTTTAGATATCGAGCGCTGGCCGATATCCTCTCGAAGGCAAAATCCCGAATGTTTCACGGAAAAGTGCACCAGAAAAGTGCGGCGCACATCAGGCCATGAGGCGCAAAATATCAAAATTAAAATTTATCAGCGTACGGTGAAGTTACACGACTGAAACTTATGAAGTGTTTAGAGAATACGATAAAGTTTAGTTATTCGAAGAAAAATTGAATTATCACGTCATATCGACAAAATTAGGAGCAAAAACGTATTTGTCACGTGACCTAGTTTCATACCTTGTGTAAATATACACATTGCTGCGGGCGCGTCCCGTACGGCGTACACAGGGATCCCAACATTTTACCTTACTCAACACAGGAAGCCCAATATAATATGTATTGCGCGCGCTTTCTACCACAGGAAACCCATCAAAAAAAGACGCGCGCTGCAAATATATTTTTATTTATTATTAGTAGCCTCAAAAACAATGGTTGGGCTGCCTGGTTTCGGCCGGTGTAGGAGTCAATGGGTTAAAGCGCGTGTTTTATCGGCTGTTGTATGACGCCGTTCCACGAACTCGAACTCATATCCAAAAATGAATTGAGACAAAGGCGATCGAGCAAGGTCAATGTTCGAAAATCCGTGTTCTTTTCAGTAAGATGACAGTTGTAAAGTGATCCTTATCTGAGTCATACATCTATTACGCGACCTAATTTTAGAACCGTTGCGTAGAGCTATTTAAAACCGAATTTCCACGCTCAAAACAGGTCAGTGAACGGCAAAAATACAATCGAAATCAAAACGTCCTTAGATTTTAGGGATCTATTACAGAAGAAGACGCTCAATGACGAGGGAGACTTGTGTCTGACTCATAGATAAAGATCTCCGCGGACTCTTGAAGGTACAATGTGGTACGTATTTAAACGTATTTGAGGTCACTTGAGGTCACATCTTAAATCTAACAGAAGCAGTTAATTGTGTTAATGCTGTTCAAAATAGTATTTTTGTATGTCAAAGAGAGAGTTATAATGGAGTGCATGTACCGTCGTTATCACCGTATTTTTATCTATGCTATACATAGTCTCCCTCGTCACGCAACTGTCAGTCATTGTCAGGTCTCTCCTCACGCAACTGATCGACATTGTCCTTTTCATAAGCCCGAGTGTACGCTCATTGAGCGTCTTGTTATTATTAATATTACAATTATACCGTGACAACCCTTACCAAAATTTGATATACAAAATGTATACATTTTAGGCCAAAAAGTATACAACAGATATACAATTACTGCTGTTTGTATATTTGATGTATACATCATACATATACAATCAGGAAATGAGAGAATGTGAAGAGATTCTGATGTATACTTTATGTATACAGAAGAAATAGAGAAACAATACATCAACTATACATCATATACAATAGATATACAACAAGGTTGTTTGTATATTTGATGTATACATCTAATATACAATCAGGAAATGAGAGAATGTGAAGAGATTCTGATGTATACTTTATGTATACAGAAGAAATAGAGAAACAATACCTCCTCTTGCAAGCAGCAACTTCATTTCGTTGTTCAGGGACAAATCTTCGCTAATCCCATTCATTTCTAGATGTCTCGACACATCTCTATTGCATTCTGCCAGAGGAACACATTGAAACTCCCAGGGGGGGTACTCAGGGGTATCAGTGACGGGGAGGTGCGAATGAGGCCAAACGTTTTAACCCAAAAACGTCTATTACGCAAAAACAAGACCCCAAAAAAGTCCAACATCCATTTTTCTCCACATACTGAATCGAGAACGGTAGGATATCAATTTTATCAACCCCCAAAAAGTCCTTGCCAGAATCTTTATTTCTGAAAAAAAAAGTCCACCGGAAAATTGCTAACCCCCAAAAAGTCCCAAGCCGCAGATTTCAAACCCAAAAAGGTCTTCGCACCTCCCCGTCACTGATACCCCTGAGCACCCCCCTTGGTTGAAACTGGTCTGGATATTCTGGACTATTTACTCCACAAGACACGTTGCTTTTTACACGAGCCGAAAAGCTACACAACGCCATTTCCAACTAGTGCAGTACTGGATTGAGCAATGTCACTTCAAATTACGAAACATCGTGCAAAGATCCAGAGAGAATTTATTCAAAATTTAACTGGATAACTGGATTAACTGAACATTGCATATATATCACTGCTAGGCCTGCAGTTTGTCGTTAGAATATGTGCAACAGGTTGGCAGTATCGCAAAAGTATGCTATTCAGGGAAGATCAAAGGCCAATGTAAGCTATTTTAGGATACAAAAACTGCTACAAACACTAGGATACAAACAATTATACCGTGACAAGTCTTGGCCTAAATGTACGGTGAGTCCATTATGTTTAGTGAGTGGCCTACTCATGCAGTTACAGAAGTCAGTTGTAAGTATCTCAAAAGTTTATCGTATTGGTTGAATGTAGTTACAAAGTAACAGAATACCGAATAAATGGTTGTTTTAAAATGCGTAGCGGCAGTTAAACGGCTCGTGATCAATTTCATTAATTAACCGGTTACTTCCGATTGTCTTTGAAAGGTCGACAATGTTTTCACTCTTTTATCATGCGATATTCTCAACATTGTAGATCTTTTCAAATATCAGAAATCTACCTATCTAGAGCCGATAGTGGCAAACTAGAACTTGCAAGCCTCGTCTAACAACATTGTCACTGATGTTTTTAATCGGTTTTTGTAGCGTGACCGTCCGTTGTTTATCTGATACGGTTTCACAGAGAACAACTTCCGTTTTCTTAGTTTATCAACTAAAAGCATAGCTAGAAGGTATTACAAACGATTTTGGGTTCTCTCGTACTTTACTTCGCTTTGGGGTTAGTTTGGACCCCGGTTTGGACATTTCGTTGCGTATCGCATATCTCGTTGAAGACGTTCAAATGGCACGAGTTAATATTTCACTGCGCGGTCGCGTTTTAATTTGCAGAGCTGACTTTTTGCCTGTCAAAACTAGAATAAGCGTGCTTTCATGCAGTGTAATTTTTTTACCCATTTGTTAGGTACCAGGATCGATTTTGGAAGGTTGAACGTGGTCCTTATTTTGGCCGTTGCAAGAACGTAAAATAAGACGGTGTAGATCAAGGTCAAAACCACATATTCATAAAGGATTTTGTTGAAAGCTTTGTAGCAATTCTTGAAGCTAGTGAGTTGTTTGCAATGTGTGAGCAACATCAATGTGATTGAAACATTTGCGAGCTCTCGCCATCGCTTTAAAGTTGGCTCATAATTCGTGCATATTAATGAGGTAAAATCGGAAATTTAATTGATTTTTTAAACTTTTGTAAATTTCTCAAAATTGAAAACGCGCTGGGATTTTTTTGTATGATTTCCTAAAACAGTTCACCCAAAGGGATGTTTTGGTGAAATAAAAACAAATTCGAAATTTCACAACTGATTTGAGATTCTCGATTCTAACAGGCACGCCCTCTTAACACATTGTTGTACAAGTTTTTAACCTGTGAAGCAGAAAATCAGACAATTAAGTGAAAATGTGCTTTAATTTTAATGTATTAATCGATTGAAAATTTACCTACATCTTATTCAAGGTTATATAGACTGCTTAAGGTCCTTATAAGCTTACTTTGATTTGATACTTAAGCTTACATAGATCAAATTTGAATATGATTTCCAAACATTAAAACATCAAAATATTGCTGCCAAATATAATTACTTATTGAAAAGTTAACAATGTATTTAAACAATTATACCTACTGACGTTTTCTTTCGGGATATCTTTGCCTGAAGATTATGTATTTCTTTGTCAAGTTTTGAAAGAGTTTCCTTCTTTTCGAGAGTTTCAGCCAACTTTGCCTTTTTTACTGCACTCCATTTCTTATTAAGCTCCCACACAGGAAACTTTCGTTTGATCGGGCCATTTATCCTTCGAAGAAAAACAATTTTTAGTTTGCTCGAGCGAAATAATACCTGCAGAAAAACTTTTCAAGCCTACTCAGCTACATTTCTGTCATTTTGAATTTTTCCATTTGCAAAACAAAAGCAAAATATAATCACTTTTTATCACCTACCTCAACGAAGAATTTTCGTCCTCATCTTCGTCATCATCGCTCTCTTCTACATCGCTCAGTCCGATCATTTATTAACCAAATAATTCATTTTTCCCCTCAAAAGAACGATCATGAAACCATCTATTCAAAGATGGCCGACCACTGCACGATGCTAGAACCTAGGACCTTCAAAAATGCGTTTAAAAGTGACAGACAGAAGACTAGGGATTACCCATGAATCAGCGCGCGCCCACAAAGCGCCATTTTTTGTCACGGTCTGATGAGCGATGCAGGGGGTGGTCTGGCCCCAGCGTGCCTTTGGTGCCTTAGATCCAATGACGCTGTTGAGACATTCATTGGGTTGGGAGGATCCCCATGGAGCCATCTTGGCTGCTGCTTGTTTGGTAAGGAATGGCCTCAGAGAATCTTCCATACTTGCCCGCAGATCATCTCCCTTTAGATCTTTGCCGCCTGGCAGATCACTGTGGCGATAGTTTACATGACGAGCTTTACCCTGGTCAGGAATTCGCTGCTGGAAGTCCAGCAAATGCGTGTTGCTATGAAGATAATCTGATTAGAGCTCAGCGATATGTACACGGTCGAGGAAGGTGCAACTCATGTGTGAGAAACTCTGTCTCTCTGTCATGGTGTTTTCTGTAATAAGCAGACCTCAGTAATTTAGTATAGGTTCGAAATTGGATCTTGTGGAATATGCTTCTACGTCAGTGCTACTGGCGGGAATTTCGAGCAAGACAGCGTTCGACATGGCGCCCACACTCTTATCGTATTAATGTCGAATTTGATGTTTTATCGTGTGTTTGGCACATCGCTTTGTCCACAAAAGCGATGGTACGTCCTTACGACTTCTTTGTGTGGCTGCAAGCCCAGATTGTTCTCAGGGAACAAGGTTTTCACGCGTATTTTACTGGCGAGATCGAGTGAACTGTGGCGGGAAAAAACAAAACACGATCGAATCATCCAAATAATTTAGTTCTGGACACGAGAAAGAAGAGGTTTACGGTGCCACAACATATAGCATATGTGCTATGCCCCTGAGACAAAAGGACTTTTCGAAGGATGGCTTCGTTTTATCTGAAGAGTTTAAAGAAAGAACTCCGTGGTACCGGTATGTTTTAAATCAGTCATCGACTCCCCTTACTTGTATCTGATATCTACGTTCACGTGCGTTTATCCAATCGCCTTCCATTTTATGTTGACCTTTGCCATCCGTGTTGCGTTAATACTCACGCACTATCATCTCACATTTCGATAACAAACATTCTCTATCCGCTAGCATCATAGTCTCTCGCAGCCGTGCTTTATAGAAAGAGCTTTGCGTGACGACACTAAGTGTAATGATTGCAATGACAGTACTGTGTACTGCAGCTTCTTTGTTACTAAACTGTGTGAACGTGGTCACATACATGAGGGCTATCACGTGATATGATCATTAACATATGTCACATATCCCTTGTAACAATAAAAGAAATAAATGTATCAACAACAATTATGCAAGTTCATAGTCAGTATCCTTGTTAGTACATGTAATAGTCACTGAATTGTGCTGGCTGTGTCCTGACTCTGGTGGACCTTCTTAGTGTGGGTTCAGCTTGCACGTTGTTCTCAACGGGTGATTCTGATGCCTGTGCTTGAGGAAGCTAGTTTGGTTGTAGTTTCTGACTCTGATGTCGGAGGGTGGTCCTGTAATTATTGGTGGTTCCTCTTGTGTCTTTATGAGGTGACGTCTATTTCTTCGGTAATCTTGTCCATTTTGTGTCATGACTATGTATGATCTAGGAGTAGACGCCTTGGCTGTTACTATTGCTGGGACCCATTGTTTTCCTTTTTCAATGCGTACTGTGTCATGCTGATTGAGAGGCGGGAGTGGCTTGGTGTGTTTGTCGTAGAAATACTTCTGTTTGTCTTGGCATTTCTTTAATTGCTCATGAGCATTTGTTACAATTTTTGGTTTCAACAGTTCTGTTGATGTAGGAATGTTTGTTCTAGCAACTCGACTCATTAGTAGTTGTGTAGGTGTGTAATCCATTCCAGTGAGTGGTGTGTTCCTGTACTCGAGAAGTCCAAGGTAGGGGTCTGTTGATTTCTTTAAGATTCCTTTCATGGTCTGGACTGCTCTTTCACTAAGTCCATTAGATTGGGGGTATGTAGGACTGGATGTTGTCAGGTTGAAATTCCTTTGCAAACTTCCTGAATTCTAGACTGCTGTAGGGCATATTATCAGAGAGAAGTTCTTCTGGAATGGCATATGCCGGGCAAAAATTGACTTCATGTGGTTGACAACTGTCGATGCTGTCTTGTCCTTGATGAGACTTGTTTCAATGTACTTTGAGTAGTAGTCAATGACAAGTAAATATGATTTACCAACTTTCTGTCATGGTCGTTCTGGGATTGAGTGTGGTAGCAGTGGTTCCTTAGTGTTCTTGTTTCTGTGTGTGTTGCATGTAGCACACTTGGATATTAGCTGCTCGATGTCACTTGATATGCCTGGCCAGTAAATGACTTTCATTGCTCTTGCTTTGGTCTTTTCAATTCCAAAGTGTCCTTGATGAGCTGTTTTTAACATATCTGATCGTAGCTTGGTAGGAATTACTATGCATTCATCTTTAAACAGAAGCTTGTCTGCTTCATGCAGGCTGTGCCTTACATTCCAGTAGGGACGTGTTAGGAAATGGGGTCTGTTTCAAGTGGGTTGGCCATCCATCTTTAATTAGTGTCTTGACTTGTTGTAGACTTTCATCCTCGGCTGTCATTTTTCTTAGCTCTGTCAATCGTTCTTTTGATGCTGGAAGGTTTATAACGAAGCTGTGTATCATTACTTCCATGTCATCATACAGATCGTCATCGCCGTGGTCTTCATTTGTGTTTGTAGAGCTCAGCGATGCTCTTGAGAGTGTATCAGCAATGTTCAAGTACTTGCCAGGAACATAGGTGACTACAGTCTCATACTTTTGCAGCCGTAGTAGAAGTCGCTGTAATCTTGGAGGTGCTTGTGCTAATGGTTTCTTTACAATAGCTTCCAGAGGTTTATGATCACTGTGGATTGTTATTTATCTGCCATAGGTGAACTGGTTGAATCTCTCACAGCCAAAGACTATGGCTAAAAGCTCTTTCTCTATTTGGGCGTAATTTTCCTTTGCTTGTGTTAGAGATCGCGATGCGTATACAACTGGGTGACCCTCTTGGAGGAGACATGCACCCAGTCCACTTTTTGAAGCATCTACTTGTAAGGTGATCTCTTTGTGGACATCAAAGAATCTCAACACAGGGCTGCTGGTGAGTGCTTTCTTGACCCTGTCTAAGGCTAGATCATGGTTAGGTAGCCATGACCACACAACATCTTGTCGTAGCAGTGCTCGCAGTGGTGCTAATACTTCTGAGACATTGGGAATGTACTGTGCCAGGTAGTTTACCATACCCAGTAGTCTCTGTAGATCTTCCTTTGAGGTTGGTGTTGGCAAATCAGTGATTGCCTGGATCTTGGATGGATCGGGTTTGAATCCGTCTGCACTAATGATATGTCCAAGATACTTCACTTCAGGTATTCTGAGTTGGACTTTGCTTTGGTTAAACTTAACATTTCTTTCTCTAGCTCGCTCTAGTACTTGTGTAAGGGCAGTGTCGTGTTCACCTGCTGTCTTACCAGCTACTATGATGTCGTCATACACAGCTAGAACTCCTGGTATATCAGCAAAGTGTTCATCAACCATCTTTTGGGCTACATCTGACGCACAGCATATTCCGAAGGGTAATCTGTTAAATTTATAGCGTCCAAAAGGTGTATTGAAGGTGCACAGAAGCGATGATTCTTCGTCGAGCTTTTTGTGCCAATAACAGTTGGTCATATCAATTACTGTGAAGACTTTCATGCCATTCAGATTGCTAGATATTGCTTCAATTGTAGGTGGACTGTAGTACTCCCTCTTAACAGCTTTATTCAGGTCCTTTGGATCCAAACAAAGTCTAAGTGAGCCATCTTTCTTTTCTACAATGACGAGGCTATTCACCCAATCAGTAGGTCAGTCGACTTTACTCACTATACCAGAACTTTCAAGATTGTCGAGTGTCTCTTTAAACTTGGGAATGCGGCTGAGTGGAATCTTCCTTGAAGCATGGATAACAGGTACTGCATTTTCATCTATTTCAATGTGGTACTCTCCGTCAACTAGTCCAAGACCAGTAAATACATCTGCGTATCTCTCGAGGATGTCGTTATCCTTGTTGATTTCATGTAGATTTAGTGCAGAAATTAATTTCAACTATCGTAGTGTTGGTAAGCCAATTATTGGTTTTATTCCAGGGATGTCTACCACGTAGAAATCTGTTGTGACGTTGTTTTCCTTGTGTGTAATTTCCATTTTGCATTTACCTTTATTTTGGATGTTTCCACCACCATATGCTGTTAATTTTACTGAAGTCGGCATAAGCTTCGTTGTCTTGTCGATTTCATGCAAATTAATGAACGGAATTATATTGCACTGTGCTCCGGTGTCGACTTTAAACTTTAAGTCTTTCCCGTTTATCTTCAGATTGACATATAACCCATCTGCTTTCTCTTGTTCGAGGATTTCTCCGATGAACATAGTATCTTCTTCTGAATCGTTTTGTGTCACAGCGTGTACCTTCGACGGGCCTTTAGTGAAGCACATGTTAGCGAAGTGATTTTTTCCATCGCATTTATTGCACGTTTTGCCATATGCTGGACACTTGTTTACTTCATGCTTTATTCCACATATCGCTTGCAGGGTTTCTGTACTTGCCTTTGATCAGGTTTAGTAGTAGCAGTGGTACTACTAGTTCTCTTTGATCTGTGATTGGATTTGTTGATTACAGCGGCTTCTAATTGACTTTCGTTAAGACATTTAGCGTGTGATTTGCTCGTCTCCGCTGCTCTCATGAAGTCGATTGTCTTCTCCATTGTTAACTTCGTGTTTCGTAGTAAACGCTCTCTAAGATCACTGTCATCGATTCCACAGACGATTCTGTCTTTGATAAGTGAATTTTTTAAGTCGCCAAACTCACATGATTTAGATTTGTTGATGATGTCGACGAGAAACGTGTCAAACGGTCGGCCATCTTGGATGCACGTGTTGAACTTATATCTCTCGTCAGTAAGATTTTTTCTCCATGAGCAGTGCTCTTCAAACTTTTTAATGAGTGGATCAATCTTGTCGACTGCTTCTTCAGTGAAGATGAATGTGTTGTACACTTCGATTGCGTCTTGACCAATCGTGTGAAGTAATATGGCACATTGAGTTGCTTCGGGCTTCTTGTCGACGCCGCTTGCGACCACATACAGCTTCCATCTTTGAATCCATCCCCGCCAATTTTCGGCTACATTACCTTCGAGGCTTAGAGGTTCGATGCTCTTGATTCTATCCATTGTTCTGACACCATGTAATGATTGCAATGACAGTACTGTGTACTGCAGCTTCTTTGTTACTAAACTGTGTGACCGTGGTCACATACATGAGGGCTATCACGTGATATGATCATTAACATATGTCACACTAAGGGAGACTACTTGAGCATCCGAGCCCGTGCCGAAGAGTACCGAAGAGTATCCATATATATCTCTGGAATAGCCAGTCGATTATCAAAAATGTTATCTGGAAGCAGAAATCCATGTGTAAAGTTTCTTTTTCAATGGTTTCATACTAAATCATAGTTAGCTTTTCTTTCTGTATTCCTTGGGTAGTCAGTTCCTTAGGGGACTGTTGTTATCTGGAAGCAGAATTTAATCCATGTACAAAGTTTCTTATTAAATAGTTTCGTAATCATAGTTAGCTTTTCTTTCTGTCTTCCTTGGGTAGTCAGTTCCTTAGGGGACTGTTGTTATCTGGAAGCAGAATTTAATCCATGTACAAAGTTTCTTATTAAATAGCTTCGTAATCATAGTTAGCTTTTCTTTCTGTCTTCCTTGGGTAGTCAGTTCCTTAGGGGACTGTTGTTATCTGGAAGCAGAATTTAATCCATGTACAAAGTTTCTTATTAAATAGCTTCGTAATCATAGTTAGCTTTTCTTTCTGTCTTCCTTGGGTAGTCAGTTCCTTAGGGGACTGTTGTTATCTGGAAGCAGAATTTAATCCATGTACAAAGTTTCTTATTAAAATAGTTTCGTAATCATAGTTAGCTTTTCTTTCTGTTTTCCTTGGGTAGTCAGTTCCTTAGGGGACTGTTGTTATCTAGAAGCAGAATTTAATCCATGTACAAAGTTTCTTATTAAACAGTTTCGTAATCATAGTTAGCTTTTCTTTCTGTCTTCCTTGGGTAGTCAGTTCCTTAGGGGACTGTTGTTATCTGGAAGCAGAAATAATCGATTTATAAATCCTAATTAATTTGACCCGAAAGTTTTCGTTGGCTTGTTAATTGAATGAATTTACAACGTGAACATAGATTATTACTTATAATGTCGACATCACGGTTTGACTGGACAAGAGCATTTGTATAATCGAATACACAATAATAATTACCGATGCATTATGCGTAATCTTCGATAGCTGTTATTTAAATTCTTGCAACATTGTACCGGAAAACGATTTCTTCGTGCCTGTTGTTGGAATACATGGCCACCAAATGACTTCAAACGCCCTAGTGGCCCTGCCTTTTCCATGGCCGATGGGAACTCCCTGGTACAACGGCTACAAAACAAGACGGCGTTCTCTACGAAGCCGCTGTTATAGCTCACCTTGCGATCATCCAACTTACCACTTTTGTGCGGTAATTTGTACCGAAAACAAGCCGTATAAACTGATAACAGAAAGGTTGTCAAAGTGTAAATTTAGCGATATTTTTTATTTTGGCTTTCTTGCAATGGCCATTTGAAAGTTATGGTTCCACCGGCAAAGAAGGATTTACTTCAAGTTCGGCTGCAATTCGCGGACTATGAACAAGGATCCAGTGCGTCGTCCGTCATAGTCGATCTGCCATCTGCTTAGTAGTTATTTTGTAAAACAAACCTAGTGTTGTGACATTAAGAAATCTAAGGAAAGACTAAGATTGTAAATATCCTGATCGAATACTACAGTGGCGTTGTAATCACTCTGAATTATTTTTGTAATAATAAACATTTGACCTGTAGCATCCGAAACTCTGAACGTGTCGCTGACACAAACGGCTTATAACACGTAATGGTGTGCAACGCTCTCTCATATACATTAGATTTCAGAACTTCAATGTTCAAAACCAACGGGGTGCCGCATTCTTGACCTGGGTATAGCTCGTCATGGGATCGTTGCTAAACCTGCACGAACTCTTGCACTTGTCGTGCTGTCCAAATGCGTGAGGGACAATTGTCAACAGACCCTCTAACATTTCGGAAGGCTGGTTCTTGTTTTGCTTGATAGAGTAACTAAAACACTTCTGTATATATGCAATAATTGTGGACGTCAGTCCTTTCACTTTGCTCTTTATATAAACGGGATCCCAATGCTCTACATGCATGGTTTATGTCACTCCATTTCTCGATCTCGTAATTTACCAGTGTTTTCAAGTGGTTTTCTGTCGTGCTGTCATCATCACCGACATATGTAGAATACGAGACACCACCTTTAGTTGCATTTGAAAAAAGATGTACTGCCACGTTACTCTCCATACTCTTAGACGAACCCTGGTGGTTTTTGCGGCAGTCGTGGACTGTCGGTTCCCTTTCCTCTTTCTCTGCCTGCGCGCATACCCTACATTTGGTGTTACGGGTTGCGTAGTTTATCACCTTCCCTGTCTTTAGGCCAATTGCTGAACCAACGCCGGATGACGAGTCATAGCTGCGGCCTCGCTTCCTTCAGCCCATATCATACGACACGCCCACTTTTAATATTCCGCCCTCTTCTATAGAAGATGATTGCGAAAGTTCTTTTTCCTGCTTGGTAAAAAAGTCGCAACTTCGTTTCGCTACTGCCTCTATTGATATGCCACTTTCTCTCTCACGCTTTTTGAAGTTGCTTGAGCTCAGTGATGGGAGGCCAAGTGTTGAAAGTAGGCCAGAATATTGAGTATGACCAAGACCAGAATGCAAAGCGCCTAGGCCTGTCCTAGAATTTATGTCAAATGCAGGGGGCCTCTCTTTCCTGTACGATGACATTCAGAAGGACGAACCGTGTTGATTTCTCCACAATGAGTGCACTTTACTTTTAAAACTGGGCATACCCCCTCAGATCAAACGTCTTCTCTAATATTGCAAAGATCAAGTGGTCCCTCTTTGCATTTTTGGCACTTTTGAAGAGAAGTTGCCAATAACTCTAAATTGACTACATAGGCCTTATCAACATTTTTCGCTTTTTTATAAGGTAAGCTAGATCTCAACACCGGTTCCTCGGGGGCTGCAGGCGCTACCTTTGGTGACAATATGTCAACCACCCTCCACCGTGCACTCAACCGTTTTCTTGACATTTCTCTGCCCTGGTTATTCCGCGTCATCTTTAATACTTTGCTACTGTGCTTGATTGCAGTAGTCACCTGAACTTCATGCCTTACATCCTGAAATGAACATGTAAAATTATAATCAAATCACTCGCTATTACAGTACAGCACTTTACAAATTGATATCAAAAATATCAAATTTTAAAAAGTAAAAAACACACACAAACAAATACTAGGAAATACAATTACCTCGTTTCTAGTTTCACTTTCTTTCCATTTTTTGGCTGTCCGGTTAGCATTCATAACATTGCCTTTCCTTTTCCGTTCTTTCGACATAGCGTCCAACAAGATATCAAAGTATGGGACAAGTGTGTTACTGAACCATTGTAATAGCTCATTAACAATACATCCACATATTATCATATATTCTCGGACGGGACTCGGAAGGCAATCAGGCGCTGCATGGAATGCATGGTGTGTTGGAATGCACAACTTTAGCAAGTATTCAGGACTAGGAGAATAGAGATGCATAACAAAGGAAACATAACACAAATGAGATGCGGTTGTCATACTCTAGAAATATAATGGGCATGCAAAAGTCTTCGGATTTGAGAATCATATTTGACCGTGTTAAAGTGTTTCACTGAACTTGAAACTTCAGAGTTAATGAATGTGCTACCTAAACTAATTGAGTTGGTAGTTAGAGAAAAATTCATGACGGGATTTTTCAATTTTACCCATTTCAGTAAAGACAAGTGAAATCATTAACAAAAGACGAATGCATATCTTTACTGGAACTCGTATTTTTCAAATTCGAATGAAGCGATTTCTTTCCATTTCCCAAAAGGAATATTGAACAGGTTGCAGAACAATATGAGCTCAAAAGAAGTTTACTTAAAGTCCATAAAGCAAAGTTTTCGGGCACCCGACACAATTGTTTACGATTGTTTACAAATTCGCTACCAAAAAGTTCCAATGCGATCTATTTGCAAACGCTTCCATAGAAATCATCGAAACATCGTAAACTTGAAGACGACCATGTGAACTTTAAGTCATAACGACAAATTTTTAAACAAACGTCTACTCTCTCCGAAAATCGAATTTATTCAAAAAGCGTAATAACGTCATTCTGGCGGTAGAATAACTCCGATCATGATAAACATATATGATGGCAAACTTTAATTTATCTCGAGACTTGGTATAAAAATTGATTTTAAATTAGTTTGTCAGCAGCAACGAATTTTCCGTTCAAACATGGAAGGTAACGCCACCTAAAAACCCAGTCCAGCCACCTTAAGTTTAGATTTAAAGAAGTTCTTTGAGAATCGTTTAAAGTAAGGTAAGTTTGGTGGCTGAGTCAGGGTAATTGTTCCAAAGAGATGAAGCCATGAAGGAGAATCTACGCTTGCCTGCATTAATTATGGCTTTTGGTATGGATAGTTTGTTGTTTGCGATAGCCCTTGTTGAGTATCGGTGGCTCGGTTTCGATAAGAGTTTGGCCAGACACGGTGGATTAAGGTTGTTCAGAGTTTTGAATGATTGCATCAGAATTCGGTAGCGTATCGCATCACTGATTGGAATAAGATTAAGTTTCTTAAATAAGGACAAGGATGGAGTGGATAAGTCAGCGTACGGGAAACCATACCGGCTTTAAGTACTCGATGCGTTCCACAAGGGATTCGTCGTTGCTATACACCGAAGTTAAATCTTTTAAAGTATCGAAAATATATTTTGTTCGCTTGTCCAATTCCTGGTTCACTTCTGTGACTCCAAATTTTTGGACAAGAAGTTCCCAACTCAGCTCTGAAATTATAGCAGACATTTTGATTTTGACAGCTACAACTTCGTGTTGACACTTTCCGCATGATTGACTCCACGTGTTTTTGCACGGGGAGCCCAAGCCCAATTTTTGAAAAAAATAACGTACCTTTGTCTTCTTTACACCTACTTTACACCTTTGTTGCTAACTTAAACTTCCGGATGGTTTTTCTCTCGAAAAATATTTAAACCACCAGAAAATAATACTACCTTGTTCACATGATTAATAAACAATAAGCATATAGTCATAAGAGAATGGGAAAGTTTTGTTTTCTTATGATATGATCATGCTTGTTTATGTTGTTGTGTGAACCAAGCCTCCTTATTGGATATGGAGTGAATGGAAGCCAACTCGTTAAAATTAAAATTATATACATATTAAATATTATACAAGAACCGTCGCACAATCAAAATCCACAATGAACATTCAGAAATATTTTTGAAATGTAGATGTTGAAGATGCCTAAAAATATAACTCCAAATACTAACTGTTATGATGACAGACAACCGCATGCAAAGGATAATAATTATTATTATGACAACTACAGTATGATACATGTTCATGTGTCAGCCTCACTGTCACTGTCACTCTCTGGCAGGATAGCTGGTTCATCATTATCTCTTTCATCGGATAAGGTTTCCTCACAGTCAATCTCTTGTCTCCTTAAAATACGCTCGTATTCCTTTTGTTCCTCTTTATGTTGTTCATAGGCCTTTAAGAAGGCATACCTTTCATATGCTTTATCCAAATCAATTTCTTTCCCAGACTTCTTCATTGGCAAGTACATCTTCTCTTTTTTACAGGGAAAACCAAACTCTTCAGAAAACAAGTCCAAGTTGCTGGCAACACCAAGTATGGTGCATTGATTCTCGTGAGAAATTGGCAGAGGGTAGATTTTTGTCTTTTTCTGTCCCAGACTGGGAAAATCTTCATGCACTTTTGGAATATCTATTTTAAATGTTTTGCTGTTGGTAGTGGCTTCAGCTGATGCTTTCTCTAATTCTTTACTTGATGCAGCTGATATCTCTTCACTTTCTATTCTTACACAGTTCAAACCAAAATCCAGCTGTCTAAGAGCATTTCTTTCCTTAAATGACATCCATCTTTCATAGTGATCTTGGTTGCATTCTGAAGAAACAATAAATTTATTAACTTTCAGAGAACATAATTTAAAACAAGATCCGAGTAAAGAATATAATATTTCCCTCCAAAAAATCCACATGAAGTGCCTTCCCAGTTCAAAATAGCGGTCTTCTTCGACTTCGTAAGACACGATGTGCAAATCTCGAGGCTTGCTGGTTACCGGAAGTATTGTGCAACTTTGCAAATTTCTGAGGAATAAAAAAAATTAACAATTAATAATAATAATAATAATAAATAATTAATAAATTTAATAAATTTAATTAATATGGGAGGCGTTTGTCAACTCGTGCCGGCCAAAGGCCTGGGCACAAGCAATGTATTCACCTAATTGCAAGAAGGCTGTCATATACAGTAGAATCCCGGTCATAAGTCCCCCCGGTTATAAGTCCCCCCCCCCCTCCCCGGTTATAAGCCCCCCCCCCCCTCCCTCCCGATTATAAGCCCACCTGTCTGCTAACAGAAATGTCCCGGTTATAAGCCCCCTTCATTTACTCCTCCCCATACGAGGTACCATATACAGGAAACAATAATCAGGTAATAGCAATTATAGCTGTAAGTAGCAAACGAGGCTGATGGAGTCCAGTAGTATACGGTAGCTCATTGCTTGAAAATTCGCTCAGATTTCATTTTTTTCTGAGCATATTCACGTTTAAAAACGTTTACTGTTATTGTCGCATGAACACTTTAACTAAAATGGTCACGATTATAATTTATTTTTATTTTTAAATAGAACGGATTTCAGACGTTTTTCCTCTCCCTTTTATAAGCCCCCCCCCCCCCCCCCCCCAGTTATAAGCCCCCTAATTATAAGCCCACCACAAAACCCTTACAAAGTTATATAAGCCCAGGGCTTATAACTGGGATTCTACAGTACATGTATAAATAAAAGGCACTAAACAAGATAAATCATACCAAATATCCACATCTTTTAAATATGATAATAAGTAATCAAATATGCAGTTTGTACATGTTTGTACACCTACCAATTCGTATGTCAGAGTGCTGTAATGAACTGATATCTTTCTGTGGAATCACAGCTGTTTTTTTTTCAGACACAAACAAATGATCAATTCCACTTATGTCTGACTCTCTCCAGCCCCGTACTGTGAATTTTCCCTTGTTTCAATTTGTCCTTTTGGAGTTTCGACAAACGCAGATGTCTCAGTGATGTTCGCATTAACTGCATGTTGTCCTGGTACGTAATTATGGGGACAGTAGCCTTACATCTCTTCACAATTAATTCCTTGTATTGATTGAGCTGTCCACGTAGAATACCAGTCCTAAAAATACAACAAGTATATTATTATTATTATTATTAACAACATTTGATTTTTTATACAATGAAGCTAAAGATTAAGATCAGTGTTCACATTCTTCAATGCAATTACTGTATTCTTACTAACAACAGCAACAAAATGTAATGTACTTACAATGTTGAATACGATTCAGACATTCCTAAATGTTGTAATAACTCGATCATCGATGGGCCAGCTCCATAACAGAGACACAGTAAACCAAATATAACAGGGATGTCATTACCACTGTGTTGATCCCGTACATCAAGCAGTGAACCAAGCAAATGTACACTAGCTTTCATTTTCATGGATATTGTTTTTTGTGTGTTTCTACTGGCCATGGCATTTGAAGAAAGCACCAATTGTTCCAGGATATTGGTGATTGTTGGACAGTCCTTCCGCATATTTTTCACTAAATTGGAAAATAACTCAGGATCAAATCGTTATCCTTATTCCTAAATCCAAGGTTGAACATATTGTTGGCCTTTTTAACTTCTTCTGTGATGGCATTTCTCTCGGATAATGACAAACGACCACCAAGTAGTTGTCCACTGTCTAAAATGTCCTTGTACATTGCATTCATCTTGTTTATCGACAATAGCTTGTGTAATATTCTCTGTGTCTTTTTAAAGTTTTTCTTCTAGCTCTTTAAGTGTCATTGTCTGAGAAAACCGGGCAGAGTTGAAAGATGGGGGTCGGCTGATTCCTTTCAAATTGCTATCATTTATTACCTATAGGAATAGATTAAGAATGGTCGTATTTAAAGTTTGGTTCAGGCTTTTGCTCGAAAGTTGACCACCCCCCCTTGTTTTGCATCAAAATCGCCCTGAAAGACGCTAAAATTTTGGGTCACTTTGGCGCTCTGTAAAACTCATATTACATGATTTTCTATGATACATTTAGTTTGGTTGTGATATTTAGCCTATGTAGAGCTGGGTTACATGCAATAATGGCAAATTTTCGAAAAACATCTTATTTTCACTTCGAGTTAAAAGTCAGTTGTCGACGGCCTTCGGCGGTCGACTAAATTTAAGCCATTTTATGGAGGTCCGTTCTTAAAAGTGCGGCAGTTTATTTTCTTAATTTAGCCATTTTTAACAAGTTTATTCTTTCCTTTCTTGATTTCCAAAAACTCTTACTCGGATATTTTCAACGACTTCGCGTGAGTAGCCTCCGACTCTTCAAGGTAGTCGGCTCTTTTCCCGTCAAATTTTGTTTGTTTATCGGACTTGGTTCTTCGTATACTGTCTTTTTAACCGCAAGCCACTCTTTAGTGCTTTAAAAGACCTTAAAATCTAACAAGACCATGATAAAAGGTAAATAGCTTCGTTTCACACATACTAATTAAGTCAATAAACACTCAGTCAGTCAATTTCAGCAGATTGTGTGACAGAAGTGTTTGATCGCGATTTTGCCGGGAAAACAAGGGTTTCAAGCTCTCTCTATGTACAACATATTACAATCCAATCAAAAGAAATATATGTAATGCCTAGATGGATTTATTCAGTAAATATACCATTATTAAACATTTGAGAGTTCGTCCGCAAATCATCATTTAGAATCTGTATGTCAACAGCAACACGTACTGAATGAATACTAATTACTTCATTGAACATGTTCATGCAATGACTTTGCAACAATATCGATATTTCTTACAACATTGCCGTGAAATAATCTGCTTCATTATCATTAAAATGGAATCAAAATTTTGTATTTGATTTATCACAGAGTAATTCAGGACAATTAATTGTTATTAGTGTTTTAATTTCAAGATTACACAGTCGTACAAATGAACGTTACTGAGTGGTTACCTGAAATAAATAATTGTTACAATTGTCTCGTGTGTATGAGAAACTCATGTGTTTCACTATGGATATATCGATCATTTTTTCGTTTTCATCTGAAAGTTCACGGTGCAGTTCTGTTAGTAGGGTCTGGGCTATACGGGGGCGTGCCGCTGGACAGGGTATCGGTTTTTGACTGGGTATATAATGTTATGTGAGTCTGTCCTAAACAGGGTATGGTAATGCACGATTGTCGTCGGTGATGAATTTTTGTGTACTGTATCAGTAGAACTGCCAGACAGAAGACAGTATTTTGTCCTTTGTCCTAAATAGGGTCATAAAATAGAGGGTGTTGTCCTAGACAGGGTGGATATTTTAGTATATATATTTTGTCCTAAACAGGACCAGGGTTTCAAACCCTCAGCGGCACCCCTATACCCAAACATGGGTCAAGTGAGTTTTTTAATCTACTAGTCATTAATTAGCTTAGTTTTCTAAGAAAAAACAAATGGGTACTTTTAGGCCAGTTTCGCGTGAGTTAGACATACCGATAATAGTTTTCACAGTTTTCACGTGAAGGCTGCCACCAGTGCAGCCGAAACGTCATTTGAACCATTATTTCATTACGCGTGAAAACTGAAAAAACTATTATCGTTAAAGAACACTTATATATTGTTTGATTTTCAAATGAACAAAACACTGAACATTACTCTAAAACATGAATTGCTTGTATGTGGTATAAACAGTTAACGATTATGATTTTTATTCCTATCTTTTCTCATTTTCTGTTTTGGTTATCTGGATGGGAGAATGTGGAGGGGAGGGGAGGGGTGGTTTCGACGCCGTAATTTGTTGATTTTGGTACTGTACCTTATTTTTAATTTATGCGCTTCCGTTATTGTCAAGAACAGGCGTTAAACCATCTGCAGTTTATAGCAGTTTCTATAGCCTGGCTTTGACTGTAGTGCACCTCTCAAACTCCTCGTGCACGTCTCCCGCCTGCTCCCTACCCCATCTCCCTCCTCCCTCCCCCTCCCCCGTCCCGCTTCCCCTTCCACCTTCCCCCGTTCCCCCTCCTCCTTTCCCCATCCCCCCTCTAGGGAGCAATGGTGGCCGAGTGGTGAGAGCATTCGCCTCTCATGAAACGCTGTGGTGCCTGGTTCAATTCACGAATCGGGCACTTCATGTGAGTTGAGTTTGTCAGTTCGTTCTCTCCCTTGTTTCGAGGGTTTTTCTTCTGGTACTCCGGTTTTCCTCCCTCATTAAAAGCGAACTTGTGAGATGAGCGTTGGGTGTATAGTACATAATAGAAAATGTAGTAAGAAATGAGTGTTGAGAGTCGTGTCCCAAATTAGCAGTAATGCTAGATCGATTGAAGTTTTATCCAAACACCCTCCTCCCCCTTCCCCGCCCACCGTTCCTCCTTCCTCTCCCCCTCCCCTTTCCTCCCCCACCCCTTTCCTCCCCCAACGCACGCTCCAATAGCGCCAGATACCACAGGGCCCCCTAATTAATCAATAATTTCACAAAAATGCTAATAAAAGAATAGAAGTAATTATATCGCTTTTTGTTTTTCTTTGTCACGCGCGCGCGTGGTACACCGCGATACACCGCGCGCGCGCGCGCGCGCGTGATAAAAGAAAACAAAAAACAATATAATGTAATATAATTTGTAATTTTAGCTGGAAACGTTCATTATGCTGAGTTTTAATCAAACAAAGCTTTTTTCTCTATAATTACTTTTATTCTTTTACTAGCATTTTTGTGAAATTATTGATGAATTAGGGGGCCCTGTGGAGATACCCTTCTTTTCCTGCGGGTAACTGCAGCTTGCATAACCAGTTGTGACGTAAGCGTTTCTGAAAAGCTCCGTTTTTGCACCAAATATAGATCCAGGCGCAGATCCAGACCGGTTTACGCCGTTTTTCCCGGAGGAGAACGGTCAATTTTTTCAAAGTAAGAGTAATATATATATAGCTCTCTTGAATGTTTAATTTATTCATAAAAAGGTACATATACAAAAACTGCCGGTTCGGGAAACGGTCACATCTTTTCCTGCATCTGAGACCTGCATGCGGCGTTTTCAAACGTCTCCACTTTTGAAAGCGTTTTCGAAAACCTCCGTTTTCATCTATGTTTTCATTTGATTGTTTGTCAGTGGAATGCGCTATATAAGAACCGACATATTATTATTATTAGTGGACGATCGCTAAAAACGGATAAAAAAGTATGCGTTTTCAAACGAAAACGGATTAGTGTGGACGGGGCCGGCTCAGTGCGTGGACTGACGCAATATGAGACTGGACATCGACTGGACAGTAGAGAGTTTGGCTGGTGAGAGTTCACTATTATAGTCCAGTTATGTCTGTAACTGAACACACTAGTTTGTTGATTTGTTATATCAAATCATTTTTAACTCACTGGATTACAAGATATTACAATACTATTGTATCAGCAATCCAATGCTACTTTAACGGTGAATACAGCCAAATTTAAATTAGTGATGCGTGACCATGTTCAATGAAGTAATTAGTATTCATTTAGTGTCGCTGTTGACATACAGATTCTAAATGATGATTTGCGGACGAACTCTCAAATGTTTAATAATGGTATATTTACTGAATAAATATATCTAGGCATTACATATATTTCTTTTGATTGGATTGTAATATGTTGTACATAGAGAGAGCTTGAAACCCTTGTTTTCCCGGCAAAATCGCGATCAAACACTTCTGTCACACAATCTGCTGAAATTGACTGACTGAGTGTTTATTGACTTAATTAGTATGTGTGAAACGAAGCTATTTACCTTTTATCATGTTCTTGTAAGATTTTAAGGTCTTTTAAAGCACTAAAGAGTGGCTTGCGGTTAAAAAGACAGTATACGAAGAACCAAGTCCGACTTATTGATGATAAACAAACAAAATTTGACGGGAAAAGAGCCGACTACCTTGAAGAGTCGGAGGCTGCTCACGCGAAGTCGTTGAAAATATCCGAGTAAGAGTTTTTGGAAATCAAGAAAGGAAAGAATAAACTTGTTAAAAATGGCTAAATTAAGAAAATAAACTGCCGCACTTTTAAGAACGGACCTCCATAAAATGGCTTAAATTTAGTCGACCGCCGAAGGCCGTCGACAACTGACTTTTTTAAACTCGAAGTGAAAATAAGATGTTTTTCGAAAATTTGCCATTATTGCATGTAACCCAGCTCTACATAGGCTAAATATCACAACCAAACTAAATGTATCATAGAAAATCATGTAATATGAGTTTTACAGAGCGCCAAAGTGACCCAAAATTTTAGCGTCTTTCAAGGCGATTTTGATGCAAAACAAGGGGGGGTGGTCAACTTTCGAGCAAAAGCCTGAACCAAACTTTAAATACGACCATTCTTAATCTATTCCTATAGGTAATAAATGATAGCAATTTGAAAGGAATCGGCCGACCCCCATCTTTCAACTCTGCCCGGTTTTCTCAGACAATGACACTTAATATGGCTCTTAAGATCCTCCTGATCAGATGTCAATGCTTTGACATCAACAGTTTTTCCACCAAAGCATCGTTGGAGCACCAAGCATTATATAATTGGCCAGATGAGAATGATGATTCTTGTGATGACAATTCTGGGGGGAAATTAAATAGTTACGACTTTATTACAACTTTGCATTTGTACTCTGGATTTGTATGTAAATTATACAACAACTATTCAAGACATATTTCTTCTACAGAGATGTTATTTCAGGGTTTATCCCATGCCATAGAATTACAGCCAATCAAACTCTGAGCAGTATTGCGATTGAATATTTGGCATTATTATTCAACACATTGATACATTGTCCAAATATGGGCATGTGAACTGCAATATCTGTCGCCTTCACATGACAGATATTGCAGCTATCCGAAAAGAAAACATCAGAAGTGTCAGAATATTTTGTTGTAAGATTTTAGTTGAAGTGTGCGCGCTGCTAACGCCATCATCACACCATCGAGCATGCGCTCGGTTTGTTTTCTTCAGAATTTTCATACAGTTTTCAGTCAGTCCGGTAAAAGGAGTGTTTTGTTGTCAAGTGTTGAATAACAAAACAGTTATTCTGCTCAATCTTGTGGGATATTGCCTGCTTTTAGCTAACTCGGGCTCGGCTAATTATCAGGCAATATCCTGCGCGATCTTGCAGAATAACCATTAAGTATTTCACACTGCCTTTCATGCTGCGGTTGTAGGTATTTTCTATGTTGTGGGATAACAATTTATTGGTCACCCTTGATATGTATTAAAACTTAAAACACTCTGCCTCCGTTGCTGCCTTCAAATCTTCACTTAAAACCTTCCTGTTTACTAGGAATATTTAATATTTAATATTTGACCGCAATTCTTTGTTAGGCAAACATCACATTGAAACGGGCCACCAATTTAACTTCGAAGACGCCAGGATCATCGATCGTGAATCCCAATGGGGCAAGAGACTCTTCTTGGAAGCGTGGCATTCTATGCGTGAATGCAACTCAATTAACGAACATGTTTATTTCCCTTGTGTATATAACAGTTTGTGTAAGTGATGCACATTATCATAGCCTGTCATAACATCGCTGCTGAGGAAGGTTGTAGCATCAACCGAAACGTCCACATTAAATTTCTAGTCAGTGACAACATTTCCAGTTCTTCAATTTTTTCGCTAGTACTTCATCTAACAAGGTAAGACCACGGTAATATCCTCTACAAAAACAAGAAATTAAATAGCTTGCTATTAGGCACTGCTGTATGCAAAACAAGTTCAAAGTCTGTATTTAAGACTAAGTCTTACCTCTTTGTCTTTCCTCTGTGTTTTTGTTTGATGCCATATATTTCTGACACCAGACCTAACACCTTCGATCTTTCGCTCTTTGCGCAAGAAACTGTTTTCTGAAGTCGTTCTAACAGTTCATCTGTGAGAAGCTCAGACATCGCATCTTTACGAACCAAACGTTCAAGGGCTTCCCTCAAGAGTTGTTTGAACTGGAAACGTTCCGTGTTCACTGTGGAAATTGGATGTTGAAATTACTACCGACAAGAGGGTAAAACCTCATCACACAATAAACATTTAAACATACCTTTCCTTTTCGTTCCTCCTGGCGTAATGATGTTGCTTCTAATTGAACTTGTAGTCGTGTGGTGTTCCGGGCTTTGAAGACTTTGAGTTTGAACTACAGTACTACGATCCGACTTCAATTCCTCCAAATGGCCTTTTAATGTGTTAATTTCACTGGTTCTACCTTCGATTCCAATTACTTTTTTCTTTACATCCCGCTGGATTTGTTTGTGTCCGTGGCTACAAACAGGAACCTCACTGAAAACATATCTCGACTTTGTCTTTGAGTAACCTTCCGCCATCTTGAAAATGAGTCTACTCAGCCACCGGGGGAAATAAAGTTTTGTCACATGTTGAGCTCCCAAGGGTGAATATTCACATGTCCTCAGGGTGAATTCACTCGTCTATACCATTCGATTTATGGCAGGCTACTCCTCCCCCTTTTTTTCCTTCGCTCTCATCCCCAGTCTTCCTCAATTGGATGTCCAGTCCTCCCTCTTCCCCTCTGCTACCACAGGATGCCCAATCCATGCCCAATCCAAAATCCAATCAATCCGAGGAGTAGCATGCGGAGGAGGCTAAGCTGGTTCACATAAATATTAGAATAGACGACGTCATCAACAAGTTACAGTGTCCAGATTTTGCCAACAACATCGACTACGCAAGGTACAGGGTCGATTGGCTTTGTTCACTGCTTTTGAGACTAGGAGGAAATTTTGAAGAATCCCTTATTCGTCGGTTACAAGAAGCACAACACTTGCTTGCTGTACTCGACAGAGATATCTACTCTACTTGTGCGAGTCCAATTGCACGTATATCAACTGGGTCAAAGGGACGCCCAAAATTCAATATTCCTAAAGAACAGCTTGAATACTTTGTAGAATATGGCTTCAAGGCAACTGATATCGCGAAAATGTTGTATGTAAGCGAAAAAACTATTTACAGAAGACTACAAAAACATAATATTTCGATAATGAATTCCTATTCTCAGATGCCAGAACCTGAACTGGATAGTGTTATTAGAAGTATATTATGTGAATTCCCAAACTCTGGCTATAAAGCCATGCGGGGCCATCTTTTATCCAGAGGCTTCAAAATACAAGAAAACCGTGTGAGAGAAGCCATGAGACGAACTGATCCTGAAGGTACTGTTGTTCGAGCCCTACAGATGCGGTCTACCCATAGGAGATCATACAATATTAGGGCCCCCTTGTCATTGTGGCACATGGATGGCAACCAAAACTTATAAGGTACATGTAGGATTCCTAGTAGTGAGAACAATGCAATATGATGGTCAGGCACACACTATAACCACATATTACAGTACAAAGCACAACAAAGTATTTGCATACTTCTGTTGTCCTTGCATAATAATAATAAAGTTATTATTATTATTATTATAAAGCCAAAACAAGCCTAATAATAATAATAATAACAACCAAGAGCCCATTTTCAGTCTATTTTCGATTAGTGCCCGGGGTCAAAGTGGGGGGTTGGGGGGATGGGCACTCTTGGAATTGACTAGTGCATAAATCAGTCACAATCAAAATCTCAAAGGTAAACATGGTCGACAAGGTGATAGGAGTGAGTTAAGGAAGCATATCTAAAAGTGAAAACCTTTATAGAAACAGCTCTTTTCTTAGGAAACGAATCCAAAACTAATATTAAATTATTTAGCACATGTCTATATATATGTAAATTATTTAATGGCATTACATTTTAATGCCCTCCTTACCTGGATTAGCTTACATGTACTGCTACATATATTTTGTAGTATTGAAGAGAATAGATTTAGAAAAGAAAACCTAAAAATAATTATTGCTATTTTCAGGTGGAGGTTTGTAGTCCATGGCTGCGTTGATGGCCTACTCAAGGAAAATTATGTACCTATCTTGTCATGGAAATAACAGAGCTGAGACAGTACTTCGAGTGTTTTTTCAAGCAGTAACTGCACATGGGCTTCCTTCCAGAATAAGAGGAGATAATGAGAATGAGAATGTCAGAGTTGCACAGTACATGTTTAATAATCCATACAGAGGACCTGGTCGTGGGAGCTATATAAGTGTAAGGCCGTACAATTATCAAACATCTGGTGGCAAAAATCACAAAAATGGAATTCGCTCTAACTTTGCATATGGGTAGCCCATGGTCTGAATATAAACGCTGTGTAGTTTGTTTGGGAAAATATTTATTTGTTTTGGAGAAAATCGAAAAAAACTATTTTGGCTTCAGACACCATGTAATGACTGTCGGCGGAGTGAAAATGCATCAAATTCATTCCATTCGTATATCAAAACTAAAATAAACAGAAATATTTCAACACCATCGCTGTATTGTATAACTCTTCCTTGATCTCTAGGCTTAATATCATAAACATTGAGCGAGTTTAAGAAGTCCAATATATTCCAAATCAAAGTGCACTATTTGGAAAACCGGTGGGTCAAAAAGAATAGTTTTTTTAGTCATGTGCCAGTGATCCAAATTTTATAATATTGCAGTTACGTACTAAGAAGATGATATAGTTTTGGAATCTTGAAAACGGTGATTGCGTGACCGCGTGACAATTGGTAAAATAACCGTACAATGTTTCTGTTAACTTCAGAGCCATGTATAACTGTTAAACAACATACATTTTCTCGTTTCTATGCTTGCAATGCATCGGGATATCTTTGCATGACATATTATGCTGTTATGTGTGCGTTGAATATTTGACATTTGGATCACTGAAATACGGTTGAATTATCCAGCCGTCAAAACTGTTCATAACTTGAATATTCCTTTACATTTTTGTTCCTCTACTGTTGTCCTGGCGTAGTCAATCGAATAAAACCGAACAAAAAATCAATCGAATCCAACGGAACCCAATCGTTCGATTGTTTTGCGATTAGTTCAGCCATCGAACAGAATCTAACCCCATCCTCGGAAACCCAGGGGCTGCAGGGGGAGGGGGGAGGGGGGAGGAATGGGAAAAGGATGAATCGAACCGGATCTTTTGGGAGAATGCGATTAGCGAACACATGATCGAACCAATCGAACTCACAATCATTTCGAGTAGTTAGATTTTGTTCGGTGAAAATAAAACGCCATAAAAATGAAATATTGATGAGCAGCACTGCAGTCCTAATAAAATCGGAAGATTTCTGCCATCTAATAGCCATGTAAGCCAAGGCTAAAGAACGCAATGTAAAAAGACTAAAAATCCTGTTACAGTGGAACTCGGTTAATACGCACACCATCGGGATGAGACGCAGTGTCCTTATTAACCGGGTGTCCATATAAACCGGGTCGGTCAATTTACGTCACTTACATTTTTGGCGGAAACAATGACTGCATGACACTGGTGATCTGTTTACTTTTAGTGGGGAAACTATAAATGCACGTAATTAGCGATCAGTTTACAAGTTGAACGTCAGAAAGCACAGAACGTGCGTAATTTTAATTAAAAAGCGATCAATTTACCCATTGTAGTTGTTTTGGGAAAATAAAGTGTCCGTATTATTATAATTATAATTATTATTATTATTATTATTAGTTAAACATTTAACTATGAAAATCTGCGATAAAATGTTCTTAAAATACATTATAAAATATATAATATAGACGACGTTTCGACGTTAACTGAACGCCATTATCAAGTAAAGTAAAGTGAAAATGAAAGATAGATATATAACAATAAGAACAATAACGTTGATTATACAAAAAGTACTTAAGTCAAACAAAGAGTTTAGCACGCACGGAGTCCGTTTGTATGTTTAGACTGGGTCTCAGTTTCTTAATGAACAACATCTCGTAGATTAGACAGTCAAATTTTCCTTTGCACTTCTTGAGAATGTGGAACTGTGATTGGTCGACATCGGTGTGGCTGCCATGTGCTGCTTGGAAGTGTTTACCAATGGTGGAATGCTTATGCTCAGCTACTCGTTGGTAAAGGTGTCTAGTGGTATAACCAACATAATCTGCATCGCACAGATCACATACAAATTTATAGACAACACATTGTTGGTTAATGATAGACGGCTTTACTTCTCTAGCTTTCAGATCGTGTTCTAGTTTCTTGGATGTGAAGACAGGCTGTAAGGACAAATCGATCTTGTTTCCTAAGTCACGCATTTGCCTCTTCACTGTGTTAGCTGAATATTGATCTTTGAATGGTAAAACAATCCTGACAATACGTTCATTAGTTTTCTCTTGTGCTTGATGGGCTGGAGTATTTTGATTACCACTGATAAACTTGTTTACGGTCGCGTTTATCAAGCTGATCGGGTAATCAAGTCTAATAAAGATAGATCGTAGTTTAGAGCATTCTTCGTTAAACGCGTCTAGTGTTGAAGACAGAGCTTGGGCACGATGTAACATGGTGGTAATAAGGCACTGTTTATATCGTTTGTCTACATGGCTCTGGAAGTGTAGTAACAATCCAGTATTTGTAGGTTTCCTGTAAACCTGCGTTTCCAGTTTGTTACCTTTCTTGATTATCTCCATGCCAATGAATGAGATTTTGTCATTAACAGAAAGTTCCATCGTGAAACCAATGCTACTGTGAAGGCCATTCAATGTTGATAGGAAATTTCCTGCCGTTTCGACATCAGGCATGATTACCAAGGTGTCATCAACGTACCTTCGATACAATGAGGGAACCATATTCTGTTCTGTCAGCTTATCTTCGAGAGAACACATGAAGATGTTTGCCATTAGGGGACCAAGAGGAGAACCCATTGCAACGCCGTCCACCTGCTCGTATAGTTGTCCATTAAGCTGGAAAAGTTGATTGGTTGTTGCTATTTCTAGGAGTTTAACGAGTTGATCTTTCTTTAATTTCAGATTGTAGGTGTTGTTGAACCAGTCATTTACAAAAGCTTTGTTGACAAGAATGTTGATAGTTTCCTTTAACGGCACATTCGTAAAGAGAGATGTAACATCGTATGATACCAGTATATCGTTTTCCTTGATAGAAAACTTACGAATTTCATCAGAAAAACCAAAGGTATCGTTGATGGTATACTCATTGACGGATAGTGGACTGAGTTTTTCCTCTAGCCATTTTGCGATGTGATAATTGTAAGTACCAGATGCCGACAGGATAGGCCTCATGCTCAGTTTTTCTTTGTGCGTCTTTGGAAGACCATATAGATGTGCTAGTCTGGAGCCATTAGGAGAAACTGAAACGGCAATAGGCTTGGGTAGTATTTGATGTACCACTGTATGGATTTCTTTTTCTTTCTGTAGTAGCGGGTGAAAATGCTTCGGTGGTCTGCCGCGTTGTTTAGGGCGTTTGTCATCAATCGGCACAAACTTACTAGTGTCGTCAACTGAAGCTTCTTGTAGAAGACGTGTATATTCGTCTCTGTCCATTATTACAACTCCAGAACCCTTGTCGGGCTTAGTAATGACAATATCGTCTCTTTTCTTTAGACGGTTGAGAGCTTTCACAAGAGCCTTAGGTGGATTGGGGCTCTTGCGATCGATGTAGTTCATTGAGATTGAACGTAGAGTTGCACTTGCTAATTCCTTTTTGTTAGTGTCCGTCAAGAGAGGCTCCACTTTCCAATATGCTTTCTCCAAGCTAGCTTGTACTTCGATAGGTGAAACTTTTTGAGGCAGTGCAAATTTCAAACCTCGTCTATATTATATATTTTATAATGTATTTTAAGAACATTTTATCGCAGATTTTTATAGTTAAATGTTTAAATAAGTCTCTCCTTATTCGAATTATTATTAGTATAGGTAATCATACGATTTCGAGTTCAATTTGGGACTAATTCGCACGAGTGTTTTTTTCAAAGAGTTCAAATTGCACGAGACTGTAGGTCGAGTGCAATTTGAGCTCTTTGAAAAACACACGAGTGCGAATTATCCCAAATTGAACGAGAAATCGTATGATTACTTGTTAATAATATAGATGCAAAAATTTAGCGAAAATTTGACAACAAAGGACACATGAAAACAAGCATGCACGTAGCGAAGTACTCGTTTATTTGACATCAAATTAATCGACACTACAACACAACAACTATAGTACATAATGATTGTAGCAACAAACAGTAATAAGTACAAAGGCTGTTCATCGTTTTTAGAAAGTTGAAACGAGTACAAAACTTTGATTTTCTATTCCCGAAAGCTCAAAAGTTTGATCCTCAGACCTCAGTTTTTAATTGAGAGTTCATTCACGCACTCAGAGAGAGAAATTCGACCAAACTTACTGTAAATCACTGGATATCCTTGATTACTTTCCTGACCACTCAAACCAAAGTTGAATACTCAATAATTTGTAGAAGTTTGTAGTACCTTTTACTTACAAGAGCCAACAAAGTTCTTCATTTATCACGTACATGTAGTTTTCAGTTTTCCTTTCTAGAGAAGGCTCCCCCGTCAACTTTCATGTCGAGTCTATAAAATGGTGAAAATGTTGTTTTTGGTGCTTGTTAACTCCAGAATAACAGGCAGCGAGTCCTTCTTTTTCCATTCTTTCTGTCTTTTGTACTGCGTAAAATTGATTTTTCATTGATTTTGGTAGCGTTTTTCAACTCTTTTTCGGTAAAGATCCGCCATCTTGAAATTTTTGAATTTTCTGTGAATTTTCTGTTGCCATGGAAACCACTGCAATGTGATTGGCTAAAATTATTTTCTATTGTTTATTAGCCAATCAAAAACGAAATTTTGTTTGTAATTTGCACTGTGTTACACTCTTTTGCACTGTGTTACACTTTTTTGCACAGTGTTTAGAATAAATAGCAAAGCTCTCAGCCAATCAAAATCGAGTAAATTTTGCATCTATATTATTATTATTATTATTAGTATTAGTATTAGTATTATTAGTAGTAGTATTAGTATTAGTATTATTAGTATTAGTATTATTATTAGTAGTAGTAGTATTAGTATTAGTATTATTAGTATTATTAGTATTAGTATTTATTATTATTATTATTAGTAGTAGTAGTAGTAGTATTATTAGTAGTAGTATTATTAGTATTAGTATTAGTATTATTATTAGTATTATTATTAGTATTATTTGGATGAGTTTCGACTTAGAAACTATATTTATAAGAAAGACAAACGCAAGGAAATTACGACGTTTCGACATCGTCCGATGTCATTATCAAGTGAGTTTAATTTGAATAGCAAATAAAATATGAACTGCCTCATTGGACGATGTCGAAACGTCAATTACGACATCGGACGATGTCGAAACGTCGTAATTTCCTTGCGCTTGTCTTTCTTATAAATTTGTTCCACAAGCAGGGCAACTCTTCTAGTTTTAAAAATGGTCAATCACTACAATTCGATTTGAGTAGTCGCTCAGAAAATCAACACTTAACGAGGGGCCATGTCGGCCATTTTGGTAGACATGAAAAACAGGCCAAACTATTTGGCTGAAATCTCCTAAAGTACGCTCTTTTAAGATATGATACTTTTATCACAACTTCTATAGGCATTGATGTTTTAAATTCTAGAAAACGTTTTTTGGGGAAAATTGTAATTTTACGGTGGGGGTTCGTACCATTTGAGGGAAATGGTCAAAATATGAAAAATTAGTCTTGTTGTAGCTCGATTATTTCACTTAAAAACCAATTTCATTTACTAAATATCACTATAAAGGCAATTCTTATTATCTCCTAAACACATTCAATCCAATTGTTGAAAGTCTGAAGACGCGAAGTCTGAGAAATAAAAATTAATAAAAGACCTACCTTGCGAATTTGATCACTTTTCACAATGTCGGTCTAATCGAGGTGATTTTATCCTGATATTCCACATTCTTGGCCATACATGGTGCAGTCACTAACAGGCATGAACAAGCTCTTAAATTACAACTTTCAGATGTCCAGATTAGGATAACCTTTGTTTATCCCGCTCACACAAACTGCACAGCTATCGAAGGACCAAGTCGCACAAGAGCGTAATATTGACGATCACTTCAATCGAAGCAGGAAAATCCCTCCATAGAGCTGCATAAATGGTTCAAGCACTTTGTTATAAACTCATGGTGTATTCTGATTACTGTTATGTGCTGAAATGTTGCCATTAAAACCTTTAAAACGACAAGATAGAAGTTTCTTGTTCGTATTGTAAAAACCGGAAATATCACGCGAATACCCAGCAATAAATCAAGAAAGACGTATTTTTATCTATCCATTGATTTCAAATATTTAAAAACTCTTTTAAGTCGAAACAATAATAATTCGCCTATCTATAATAGTTAACTGAAACCCGGACATACCAATCGATAATTCCGATAATATTCAATAATTCAATAATGTTGAAAATCGATGTGTGCCCTTCAATATATTATTATTATTAATTGTTATTATTATTATTATTTATTATTATTATTATTAATTGTTATTATTATTATTACTTTTATTATTATTATTATCATTTTCATCGATTACCATCGATTTCATATCGATCGATAATTATCGATTTTCAACGATGCTTAGAAATCTTTGAAGAGGATGCGCTATATAACATAACATATTTTATTGAAGACTTGTGCCTCCCATACAGAAATCATAACATTATAGCTCAACGAACTAGCTCAACGTTAACTAACAAGACGCTCAATGAGCGTAGACTCGGGCTTCTGACAAGGACAATGTCAGTTGCGTGAGGAGGGACCTGACAATGACTGACAGTTGCGTGAAGAGGGAGACTATGTATATATGTGTCGGTGAGCATAGATAAAAATCTCAGAATCGTATTTCCGTAGCACGTACTTGGAACGTTCATATTCATGGTCAGACGGTTCTGATAACGTCTTTGGTTTCTTCGTTATCGCAGAGGAAATCGAACTTCGTATCTTTGAAACATCCAGTTTATTCAGACTACGGTATGATGTGACAAAGCTCGACCAATCTGCTGTCTCTGCCTATACATTGAAAGATCTTGTTCGATTTATCTCGAAATCAGAAAGGAATTATCGATTAAAAATCAAAAGCTGCTTCTGTTAGATTTAAGAAGTGACCTCAAGTGACCTCAAATACGTTTAAAGACGTACGACAGCGTACCTTGAAGAGTCGGAGATCTTTATCTATGAGTCATCGACACAAATAGACTCCCTCGTCACTGAGCGTCTTCTTCTGTAATAGATCCCTAAAATCTAAGGACGTTTTGATTTCGATTGTAATTTTGCCGTTCACTGACCTGTTTTGAGCGTGGAAATTCTGTTCTAAATAGCGCTACGCGGCGGTTCTAAAATTAGGTCGCGTAATAGATGTATGACTCACTCAAGGATCACACAACTGTAATCATACTGAATTTTTCAAACGTGGAATAAAATAAACATCCATCGTGAGTTACTGAAAACTGAACTCGACTGGCTCGATTGTTTGCATGACTTCTGTACATATAGCTTTCTGTCAATAGATGTAGTTACATCGCTGGTCGTGAGTTTAATTATAACTAGAATCCTGACCTTTAATAGCTTGAAGATCTACAGCTGCTTTCAAAACTAATGCACCTATCAATGTTAAGCCGGCGGGGGGGGGGGGGAGGCGGGGGCATAGGGCGGGGATTTGACTTTTTTTTATCGCTGTCAAATCCCCTACCTTCGGGCAAAAATTTATGGTCAAATATACAACAAATTCCCCACCCTGGGCAGCATATTGTGGTCAAATGTCCCCATAGGGCCAAAAAACATGTGAAAAATATATACTTTGAAACACAACCGTAACATAAATATTTTACAAAGTAAATAATTGTATTACTTAATGAAAGCATGTTTACAACTCAGATACCTGAATTTGTGAGTCTTTAGACATTAATTTAACAGTGGTTCATGAGCTGCATGAATTCTCTTATTCATGACAGTAACACTTTGTTGCAATAATTTTAAACAACATATTAACTCTGAAGTTCATATAAACTCAACTATAAACGTTTTCACTGATTAATTTGCACATCAAGACAACCATTAAATTGGATTCTTGGTTTGCAGACCTTTGCCAATTTGACACCAACACGGCATAACACTTGATTGCCGCCACAATGCAAGGATTACAATCATTTCTCACAATAATAACGGTTTTAAGATGTGTGAAGTAAATCCCCTAATTCTTAAAACAAGGAACATACGACCCTTGCTGGCCTAATTATAAGCCACGTTTCAGTCGTTTCAGCTTCATGTGTCAGTGACTGTCTACATTCACATAATCCACATGATACATCACAATCAGTCATATAAGCTTATTAAACGCAAGGCTATAGGGAGTTACATGTACATAAATAAAAGCGTGTTTACAATTCATTTAACAGTGATTCTGGGTCATGAGCTCAAACAACACAAACTCTAAAGTTGATATATAAAACTCGACTAGTTTTCACTGATTAATTACATGAGTGAATGTGATATTTGAATAATCTCCTGACAACTGTAAACATGAAACCGTTGCTTGAGGTCAAATAGAAGCACTTAATATATAGATGTCAAAATGAATTTTAAATTTGCAGTAATGATAACCGCAACCCGGGCGCCTGTAGCGTAGGGATCTTTCGCTTATGATACATATGGTCAATAACATTTTAATACAATTGGCCACTTTAGCAATGAGTGAATGATTATGAACAAGTTTTAAGAATTAATCTACGTAATTAAAAAATGAACCCCATCACAAGAAAGAGCATATCAAAATTAGCAATATTACGAAGTTTCAATAGGTTTTGTTAGATGTTGAATGAGTAACAGCTTTCCAAACATCACACAAATTATAAAGAAATGTATGTTTTGTCCTGAGTATACCCATGCATTTCTTCAGGTAATTTTTGCAGTTTTTAAATGTCTTCAGTGTAGTGGCTGCTTGTCCAAACCATATCAAACTCCTGAAACTTACTAATTCTGACATGCTCTTTCTTGTGATGTTAATTTCTTAATTAGATTAATTCTAAAAACTAAATGTCCCCAGTCCTAAATCACTCATTTCTAAAGTGGCTAATACAACAGGTACAGGTATAGCTCAGGTACACTGGTTGGTAGATGATGTTCATGTGAATACTGTTGAATGGAGGATTACCAGACCTCACTACATCTCAGACAAAGCCAGTTCCGTTTATCTGCACTAATGTCATGACCAAGACAAGAAATATGCCACCATAAGAGACAGCCATCACATGCAAGCCAAGAAATGGTGTCTCCTTCACAGTCTGGAGGATCTGCCTTGCCACATTCTTGACAAATGTCTTCTTGGGCACTGTCTTTATCCACATCAATATCAGCAGAGATAGAGTCTTGACATGTAGCACCATTCTTGGAACAACTGGCTTTCTCTCTTTCTTTCTTATTTTCTCTTTTTGAAGCAGCTTTCTTTGCTCCTGCCTTCCTATTTTCAGATATTTGGTGCAAGTGTTGAAACCACATAACAACCTCCTCTTCTGGCAGAAGTGTTAATTGTGCAGTTTCCAGCAAAACGGCTTGAGGAGGAACTGATTTATACTTGTTGTAGATTTCAAGTATAACAACTGATGGCGGTTGTGTAAAATCTTGTCTTCCTTGTTCTGAAAAGAGTGCTAATACGTTTTCATACTTCATGTAGTGTCCTGAACAATTATTTCCACATTCGCTACAGCTACCATTAAATGGACGGTTATGATCTGGAACAGGTACGGGAAGGAAGGCAAGACTTGGACCTCCTGGATACCATGTCTCATTTCGAAGCTGTCCTCCTTTACACACAGGATGGATGCAACTATCTCCAAAGCAACACTGAAGTATAAAGACATATTTGCTTGGGACATCCTTCCTCATATGCTTCTCATGCAGATCCCATGTATCCTTAACTTTCGAATACAACTCAGGCTTTTCTGTAGCCAACTTTGCCTTGGCAGCCTTGTTGCCTTTTAAGAACACTTTGACTACCTGATGTTCCTCTTGATATGCCAAACTATCTGCACCTTTGAAAAGGTGGATTTCTGTAGAGGCGCATGGGGCGCCATCTACTCTGGAAATGTAGACGTCTATGGCAGAATCTAGGTTTTTTCGCAGCATTTCCTGATTAACTCCTCCTGACTGTGTTAGACATGAACCATTTAGCGTTGATGGTATGAATAAGTTAGCATGTCCAATAGCAAGCCATCCATTTTGAAGCTCCACACGGTTACGAAAACTAGCACCACTATTGCGTGAAGTAACCACAGTAACCACAGTTTCAGCCTCTATGTGCCTGCGAGTCCACCAGTACTGGACTTCTTTATGGGGTGGACCTTCATCAAACCCACCATCTACTCGAATGCATTCCACGTTCTTCCTATCTTGGGTATCAGGGTTGATAAAAGCAGGTCTAACTGAATCCTCTTTCTCTAACATTGCCAAATCTGCAAAATGCTGTGCTGCATTTTTGTTATGAAGTGCAGCCGCCTTGACCACACCACAGCATATTTCTCCAGTAGTATCTGTACTAGGAAAGTTATAAGATGTTGTTTGCAATGTTGAAGGGTACTTGTTGACATAGTCAGTGTAGGTGGTTAAGGGTTGATTTCCTTTGATGCCAACAGTAGAGTGTAGCTTATGTGTTGCCATGGTATCAAGCCTGAAACC
>JAUJYZ010000281.1:17500-37500 GCA_033675265.1 Actinostola sp. cb2023 | reverse complement strand
GCAGCTGGGAAATCTGGTCACCTTGGCACCCAGGCTCCAAAGCGCCCAATTGGAGAGTGGGTGGGGGGATTTCTGGGACCAGATGAGGAAGATAGCCAAGGCGGTCAACAGGCAGGCGAGTCACGAGTGCAAACTCGTGGCACTGTTGGCCGTCCGTTTGGTTCTCGGTCCCAGGCTTCCCCAGGACTCCACCTGGCCGTACTACCTGTGCAGCGCGGGAACGCCGTCAGAGGAGCAAGCGCTAATGGACAAGTACTTTGACACACAGTAAGTGCAACTGTTGCCCCGCCGTGTTCGTCGATCCCTGTTCTTGTTGGTTCTTCAAGATGGCCCTGATACAGTCCCCCCACGTTCAAAGCTAAATATAGATCAATGCACATGCAAGTTCAGTTTTGCTTTCAATTCGATTTCGTTTTTTTCGTTTTTTCATTTATTTATATATATATATATCGGGCTGCTGCCCAGGGGTGACGAGAATACGTGCACGTTTGCTCATTCGTTCATCTTTGCATATACCACTGATGACTACATGTCGGTTGCTAGGCGACTGTCTGACGTAAAGGGAACGGTAGTGACGGATGAAACCCCTGGGCAGCGTCCCTAGCTTGCTTTCATACCGCAACTTCGCGGCCGGTGTTTCACGAATTTCGGCCAAATCGGAGGTGCACTTTTAAAGATAAATCAGTGGCGTGCTTGGGGGTGGCACGGTGAGGAGGTGTCACGTGATAAAATGCCTTTCTAATTCTGCGGCGGCGATGGAGAGAAAAGTCACCGAAATTCTTTTGATGCATGGTTTTATACACTTGCATTTGCCTCGGTATGCGTGTCATAGATGTGTCTTGGCTGCCAAGCGCGCAAGCTAGACACCGGCATTCAGTTAAATAATAATTTTCGAACACGACTATGATTACTTCAGTCCCCTTGACGCCATGACCGCAAATGCAAAAATGTGTTTTATCACGTGACACCTCACAACACGATCACCAAAACTACTCCTTGTGTATATCAATCAGTTCACACACCCATGCAGTGTTTTGCTGATCAGTATACGCGGTATATATAGTGTCGGCGGGCATGTACTGAATATCTAGAAGTGTGCACGTTTCAGAAGTTCAATAAAGCATTGCTAGATCGCACGTCAGCTAGCTAAACTGAAGCAAATTAAATACCTGGAGGACCATATGAACTGCAGGTGCTGATAATTTATCACTGTGCAGCTAGCTTGTCAGTCAGGTTGAAGAGATATAGGTTATGGAGTTCAATGCGTACGTGTGTGTCTGCACGCTGAAAGCCAAACAAATTTTAAAATACATCAGTACCAATTAAGAAATGAACAGTTCACTTTGTGGAGTTGAGCAGCTGCGCGCATGTTGAGCAACTCAGTTGCATGTCAATTATTGAGAATAATTAGCAAGCCTTGCTGCACAGTGATTCCAATATAGTTCAAATCACTTAATAAGTTTTTTGTTTTGTTGGAGTTTGTTATAGCTAAATATATACTGGCCAGGGTTACCCCTTCGGTTGGTGGTTAAGTCGTGTCTGGCGACTTCCTGCCCGTGCGCGGAGCACACTGTGGTAACACTGCCATGTATACCCAACAAGTATGTGTAATGTTTTTGATGCGCAATTGATCGGACGTGGGTGGATCAGTAATATATATATATATTATTTGTTACGTTTTTAATCTATTGACACTTTTTCATTTTGATAATAATGTTTACTTGTGTTACATGTTGGTGTTCTCCTGCATGCACGCACATGTGCATGGCTGCATGTCTATCAAATAAAGACAGTCATACATGTAGTAGATATACTAGGCTTTTCGTATACTTAAGAAATCACGAAATCTCCGGATTCATTAACAAACTGAAAAAAGTCATTTCAACTGATCTGGTGCATGCGTGCTTTAAAAGAAACTGGCTCTATCCAGTACTGATAGGGAACTATATTTGATATAGCGGGTGATAGCCAGTACAAGTTAAGTTATTTTCTTCTCATATATCTCAGTGAAACATCAAATATTTTAGATTACTTATCGCATCCAGCAAGAACTGGACAACACAACAATTTTCAGCACTATTTTGTGTTTATTAAATACAGTTGTATTCAATTCCACCATATGTTTTAATTGCTTGGGCTACCTGTGGTAATGTCCCCTCCTACCCCTCCCCCGCCGATTTACCCCTCACACTACCTGATTTCAATCATTTCAGATCGAATTCAGTGCAATGACATCAAACAAGTAATACCAGACCATTTGTGCATCACGGTAGTCGTTAATCAGTTCAGTCAACATGCAGTACTTACAAGAATGACGACATATATCAGGGAACCAAATAGACTGAGGATATTAAAAGTGAAATGGCTCAGTCGATCGTATTTCATTTTCATTCAACAATAACTCTCTAGACGTACTGTACAGCCGTCATAAATAGCTAAGCATGTGTATCAAACCACCCTAAACTTCTCATTGTCAATCGCTTCGATCGGTCAGTACACTAGTGGCTGCCTGCGCGTCACGTGATCACGCATTTTCTCCCTTAACCACAAAGCCACACAAAACCAAAACTGTATCAACGCGAACCTAGCTTGATGCCACTACGTACCCACAGTTTTTGGAAGTTCGACACCAAATCCCCTTCCAGTAATAAGCGGCACCAATCTCAACACTCCTCACCACTCCCTCTCGACTTTTTCTCATTTCTCACTGTTTCTTTTCTAGTTTTTTTGGAATGAAGTCTCATATATACCTCAATCCTATATAATAGATCAGCTTTCGCTATTGCAAGCCGTGAGCAACGGCAAAGTTTTTTTCTTTTAAAATGCCCATGAAACGAGAAAACAGACCCCGTTTTCATTTGCTACTACGATAGTTAGGTATTTGCTCTTTACATGCAGGCGTTAGCATAGTATCAAAAAAAATGAATTGAGCTTCAGCAACACTTTTTTTTCGCGCTTCGATCAAGTTGGGCAGTGACGACTATTCCCGCACGGTCAAACTACCAAACAATTAACAAACATTTTTTCGCTCAGTGGGGCACTTTAAATATATTAGCTATGTAAACACATTCTATCACCCCTGATCGATTTATATTTAGGATCCCAATATAAGATCTAAAGTCACTCGCTGTACCTAAAGTCAACTCAAAACATGCATACACTTCAGTTCTCAACTTAATTGTCCAAACTGAGCCGATTTCTGCAGTAGTCGATCAAGTTGTTCTGCCGTCTGTTGACACGTCCGATCGGCTAGCTGATAACTGATATGCCGCACCAAGTCTCAGATCTGCAGGCCATGGTGACAATTACATATAACTAGCTGTCGGACTGTCACCGGCTAGTGTCAGAGTCGAGCATGTTCTAGAATCTCGAATGTGTTTACATTCACGTATGAAACTGATTTCACAATTATTCCGTAATAAACCATGTAATAAACTTCTAGAACTATCGTATGATTTACTATAAAGTTAACTGATCATACATTGTAGCATTTAGTCAGCGACGTTACGTTAATTGCGAGCAGTGCAACTGATTTTAAAGTGAAGAATCTTAGCTTCGGATAAGTATGGCAGCTTCGAATTCCAACTCATTGCCGTGCCTCGTGAATTATTCGGACGACGAATCCAGCGAGAGTTTCGTTGAGAGTGATATCGAATTGTCCACCAACCTGCTTGGAATTTTTGAACGACCGATAGACGCAGGTTTATATAATACTCAAGGCTTGCCGTGCAGCGACACTACTAGCGACTCTGCAGACTTAATAAGCGATATGGATTCTGAACCGTCACCAACCAGTGAAAACGCTAAAATAAAAGAAGCAGAAGAAGAACAAGAAGAACAAGAAGAACAAGAAGAACAAGAAGAACAAGAAGAACAAGAAGAACAAGAAGAACAAGAAGAACAAAGAAGAACAAGAAGAAGAAGTAATCGACTCTGGTGATGACATGACGACTTCAAACGGAGAAGAAGAAGAAGAAGAAGAAGAAGAAGAAGAAGAAGAAGAAGAAGAAGAAGAAGAAGAAGAAGAAGAAGAAGAAGAAGAAGAAGAAGAAGAAGAAGAAGAAGAAGAAGAAGAAGAAGAAGAAGAAGAAGAAGAACAACAACAACAACAACAAGAAGAACAAGAACAAGAAGAACAAGAAGAACCAAAAAAACTCCAACAGCGCATCAAAATCGCCAAAATCAAAAAAGCCGTACGCTTTGAACTACAGATTATTGCCACAATCCATGAAATGCTTTCTGCGTGAAATTAAGCTATTCTACACAAAGACAGTGAATATGGAAAGGCAGAGACCACCGATTGCAATATCAACTCATGAAAAAGCACAAGAAAGAATGTTGTGTGAGTACTGACAGAATAATGATGATTATACATATTAGCGTAGCTCCGTTTGCATCGATTAAAAAGATTAGCGTCAGCTAATTATAAAGAGACTTATTACGTAAATCAGTCCTTTACTTTATACTTCTTTTATTAGCTGTTATTTTATAACTGAAACCTTGAATTTCTTCTCGATTGTAGGGTTTTCTGGGATTCGCCAAAAACAACAGAGGCCTTGAAAGTACACCGGACCTATTTCTAAGATCGAAAGTTATCGAACAGTATCTAACTTTTCTAAAGGTGAGATAGTACACAACTTATGGTATACATTGTCGGCTTCAGTTTTACAAAAGCCCTAAGTATCATTATTCTTATTCTTATCAGCTTATTGGTACCGCTTGGTGATTCAGATATTGATATTATGGACCCGTATCACGCCTTATAATTAGCCCCCCCCCCCCCCCCCCCCCCGGGGCGGGGGGAGAGGGGATTTTTGGGTAGGGGTGTGGCGCGGACACCTCGTGTATGTCTGATCATGATGTAAAACTGGCTCAATGATGTGTTTTTAAATTTTGTTCTCCAATGCAGGAAGAGAGAAAGTGTTCTTCTGCAACAATGTCAAATCACGCAGGATCTCTGTTATACCCAGCCAAGTTCTTACATAGAGATAAATCGCCGGGCTACATTGGTGTAGAGATAATACGTCAACTCCGTGGGCAGGTGAATACCTTACAGAAAATGGGACACAGTGAAAGGCTATGTACTAAAGAGGAGCTCGAAGCACAGAATCGGTGGCTTGACTGGTGAGTTTCATCAGACAGTATACAGTATATCATATCGCAAATATCATTATTTCGGTGATTCAAAGTTTAACAGTTGACTAAAAGTAATCAATCATTCTCTCCTGCCTATAGGAGTCAAGTCGTCGAATGTGTATCGCTACAGAGAGAACGCTTTGAGCTTGCCAGGTCGTCACCAGCGAAGGCTAAGGAATGCGCAGACTTGCTGTTGTTGAGTTTGTACGTTCTCATTCCACCGTCTAGGGGACTGGAGATAAGAACTCTCGAAATCTTACCAGAAGAAGAGTCCCTAGTCAGTCCCCCCGTCAGCCACAAAAATCTACTCCAGGTCGATGCCAGTGGGACGCTCTACTTGCAATTTCAAAATTACAAGACTAAAAAAATTTATGGCGTCGACCGCACTACCTTGAAGGTAAGTCACCATCTCTGGTTTGCGGTCTTGTAGTAACTTATTAAGATAAGTCCTCTTCTTACTTTATCACAATGACCACGAACTCAGCTGCCTTGTGAGAGAATACTTGAAGAACCACAGAGAGAAATTAGTGGTGGCCGGCCCAGAGCAGAGTGGGGAATTTCTACTCTTGGTATGTTTACAATGCACAGTGCATGCTAAGCGGGGTGGATGAACTAGCGATTACCACCTGACGGGGGGTGGACGATTTTTAATAGAAGTTTTCCTTACGGTCTTACCCTAACCCTAATTTTCATCATCATTAATGGGTGAACATACATACATAACAGGGTGATTTCCAAACATTATCAATCCAGGTGGGATTATTATGTGAAAACATTCACCCATTCATAAAAATCTGGGGTGGATACCTTATTTTATTCATTCTACACTGTATTCTAGGGTGAATCCATCAGATTAATCACCCTACCATTTTAACAATCTCTCTTTGTTTCTTTATCCCCAGAACGCGAGGGGTAAGCCATTTTCCGCATCAGCCTTCACAAAACACTTGAAACAGCTGTTTTTCAGATTGACTGGGACTCAAATCTCAATCAACGCCCTACGTTCCTCTTTCATCACCTACGCATATTCTCAAACGTGAGTAACTGTATATATGTAGGATTCTCACTAAATACGTGCAGTGTACACACAACATTAATGACAACTCACAGCCACAAACTCTACAAAAAAAAATCCATCGTGCATTCCTTTGGGAGGCCTGATTAATTATTATCCAGCCAAAGGAGAGGCAACGTTTTATTTCAAAGTTATTTTCTGACATGGTCTCATTTTTGTATGTACATGTATGTAGAGTGCAGACACTATAACAATACATATAATAAATACAATTTATATAGCGCGTTAACTATCATTTATTATTATTATTATTATTCCAGATTCACATATTTTAATAATAATACATGTACATCTGAAATATTATTATTATTTAATCACCTCCATTATAGTCCAACTTATTTATCTTGTTTTTCTGCTCTTGTTGCAGGCAATGCAGTGACAGCTTGAAAGAGTCGATTGCCTCAGCTCTCAGGCATACAAGAAGACAATCGCAGACTACGTATGACCGCCGAACGGCAAACGAGAAGAAAAAAGGCGCATTGTCCCTCGCAGAAGAATTTGTACGTGCTAGCTCCAGTGCCATGGAATCCAGGAAGGATTATGAGGCAGGAGACGAGAGCTGTTCTTTTGGTATTGGAGATTTTGTAGCTCTGCTGGAACAAGGTAGCACTTTGAGAGAGCCAAAGGTTTTCGTTGGACAAATACAGTCCTTCCACTTGGATAAACAAGTCACTCTGTTGTGGTACAAACACATTCGAGGTAGTGAATATACATTCCAGTTTGAACGCGAGCCTTGGATAGAGAACATCGAGGCATTATTGCCTGTGACTATGAACGAAATGAAGAAAACTCCTGGCAAATACAAACTAATAAGTTCCTTAAGAACTATTCACAAGGCAGCTATTACTAGCTAAATGTTTAATTTGAATACTGTGGAATTGGCTGACAAATACAACATCTGACATCAGAATTTAAGTTTTTTCCTCTTCTATATATATATATAGTGCTGCAATTGATACCAAAACACACAAACCATGCATTTTTGTATAATTATTATATTTTTCTATGAATCAGTCAGTTGTTGTACTTTTGAACCAATTGCATAAACACTTGAAAAATGATCTGTCAGTAGTTTGTTAGCTGTATTCAACACAACAAACATGTGATACAGTCATTTGCAAAAATTCTGGCCGCCACGATATATCAATATATACCAACTACCAACTTTGCTGGCGTTAACCCGCTTTAAGGGAAATTTTCTATTATTTAATTACCCATAATGCACCTGATATATTGATATTTCGTGATGGCCAGAATTTTTGCAAATGACTGTATATTATAGTCTTCGGTTCTGAGAACGGTGTTAGCTTGAATTTTATACGTGTATGGTACGTAGAGTGCAAACACTAAATAATAGCACTAATGAAATACTGTCAATGGAAATCCAACATGGATTGCCATTGACAGTATTTAATTAGTGCTACAAATTGTAGAAATTTGAAATACCGAAAGGTTTTCATCGGACAGATCCAGTGAGCTTCCTCGTTTATATAACCAAGCCTTGAGCCTCTTGTGGTAATCAAAGCGCCAGAGTATTGAATCGAATATGCATTCCAGTTTGAACGCGAGTCCAAAAAACTCCTGCCCTCTACAAATTAGGCAGTTCCCTCAGATCTATTCACAAGGCAGCAGTTAAGCTAAAATATCTAGTCAAAGAGTGCTTTTCAAACAACAAACATGATATATAGCTATATCTTCGGTTCTGACAATGGTGTTATCAATTAATATACGCACCGTAGAGTGCAAACACAAACCACGAAATAGTTCAAAATCCATTTGTTTTCCATTGTTTAATTATTGGCTATTTTGTACTATGGTATGTTGTATGCACTCTATGTTGTATTTACCAATTGGCTAGTTCTTGTAGCATATATTAAGTGATGTATTGTAGGAATCTTTTCTTTCAAATGTGAGCTGTACATAGTAGGTTTTATGATATTTATTTATGGTAATAAAATTATTGATCTGATGCCGACTTGATATTGTGGTTATATAATATTAATAATATAGGGGACTTAGGCTTAATTAAGACATCACTCAGGATTTTGGGGGGATTCTTTGTTTATTCAAAATACTCTTGAATTACAAAAGCAAATATAGCATGCTATTAATTAAGGAAGGATGAAGTGTTTGACAAAATGGATATAGGCTGAATGCAATAATGGCAGAATAATTTGCAAAATCTGAGAAAAAATACGAATTGAATAAACATTATAGTATCATTTTTTGAAAAACCATACATATAGTACGTCTAGCTATACATCAAAAGCCCATCAATTTATAAAATGAAACTATCATACGTTATAGCCATTTGAATTCTAGCAATTGCATGAAAACGAGGCTAGTCAGTCCAAAAAACTCAATAGGCGACTTGCATGATGATGTCATATACTACAAGTACCAGAATGCTTTGCCCATTTCCTTTTGTTAGATAATCTAAGCACCAATTTGTCTTACTATTCTCACGAGGGAACAAAATTAATCTGAATAAGAAAGAAAATTCCCAAAGCATTCTCGTACTTGTATCGGTGATTTATAAGCGATAAAAGTCACACAATCATGCAGTTATACATATATCAGTTATATACATTGTAGATATATGTGTTTGACAACTGATCGACTGGGCTAGGCCTTTCTAGCCTCGTTTTCATGTTGCCTTTTCCACACATAAAGTGCCGATGACACCTTGTTATTTAGTGATTACATTGTCATTATTTCACTGAGTAATATGTGGTTCCAGTCGTGTCTTTTGAGCATGGTGACAGATGTACTACACGCCTGGATGACCATTGCAAAGTTCTGCAAAACACATATCAAAATCAAAATGTCAATAATAATAAATACACTACAGACAAGCTATATAAATGTACCATAGACTACACTGAGACAAGCATGTACCATACCACTGCAGACAAGCTGTAATACATGTACCATAGACTACTACGGGCATGTACATACAGACAAGCTACAGACAAATACACGAGAGAGGTTCATATTAGGTCTACAGGTACACAAGACAGGGTACGCATGTTAATGCAGCTATACCTGCAGTCATGACTTTCAATGTACTTTTCAACCCATGTGCAAGTTCAGCTGAGTACAGATTCTGAGCCAGCCAATTTTTTGCATGTAGAAAGTATTACTTTTAGCCTACAGCCTTACACTAGCATGCATATAATACACCGTACAGTCCCCGGGGGGGGGGGGGGGGGGGGGGGGGCAATACGGATATTCACTCCCCTATATACGCAATACGGATATGTACGCTATACGAATATATAAACCCCCCCCCCCCCCCCTGGCGTACAGTACTGTATCACCTATTCCATTAGAAGTGACTCACCTTCTATGATCTCTGCTGTAATCATATTTCTCGCGGCACGATGAAAGGCTGCTTAAAATATTGTATGTGGCACCTGTCATGCATCAGGCTGGAAGATATCAATAAAAGAAAGAAACTGTATTGATATTAATTGATAACAATTAACTCATAAATGCATCGTAAATACAGTTCTTCTGATCTGGGAACCGAGAGATCCAGACTAGGAGTCGTGTCTATACAATATGACACTCATCAGACTATAATTACTATTAATAATATTTATGATCTGCAACAGAAAGTCAGAGGGATAGATTACTCAGACCATGGATGCGCTCTCCAACTACTACTAATATTATACACTAATTACTTAAGTAGCAATAGCTTATATTAATAATTAAGTACTATATTATTTAATGGTCGACAGCACACTTGGGATGTACTTTATGGTGTTGCATTGTACCAAGAATGTCTACAGTTCGATCTACATGCAGGGAAAGAATTCAGTCTGCTCAAAAAAGGAGAAAGTGTATTTTCATCCACACCACCACAGGCAACCCATATCGCTCAGACTCGCGGTATAACAATGACGTCATTTCTCTTGGTTTCAAGAGAAATGACGTAATGGATTCTACACAGGGAGCCCGACGACTGAAAAATACTGCACTGAATATATTTGATGCTGTATAGTACTTACTAAAACTAACACGCAGTAATAAATATACCGGTGTGTAACTTTTGTAGTTCACTTTCAGTTCACAGCTAGTTTTTTTAAAAGAAAATCATCAAAATTGCTTAAAATAACGGGGATTATTAATTACGTAACTCGCCTGGGGAAGTACGGCGAGACTCTTAAGGCCGAACTAGCTGTAGGAAAATCCCCTTTTTCACTGCCCGCGAGCGCTATACATGCGATATGTCTGCTCCTCGTGGAACACGGAATCGTACCTTGGACGAATTTATGTGTACATCAAGTGGAAATCTTCAGCAGCAGGAGTCTACTGAGAATTCAAAGTGAGTATGCTTACTGATATAAATACATTTCCTTCCCTGATCAATCGAAGGTCAGGTCTTCGTGTAGCTGCATGCAAAAGTCCCCTGGCTATTGTTCCGTTCTAAGCTTTCCTCCGATTTGGATTAATATATATATATTTTTAAATACCTGGACATCCATCCAGTATCATGAGGTCATTTGTAAAACGCTCATCCCCAGGTTGCCGCAATGGCCTCCATATTAGGGGAACATATTGTGACGTCAGACCCCCTCGAATTATGCAAAGACCAGCGAAATAAAATATTGGTCGATATTTTCTAACACGTGGTGTACTCAAAATAACTTTTGTACCGGTTTTTCCACTCGATCCATTTAGTTGTTCGATTCTCTAAGGGTGCGTTCGATTGACCATATTCCAGAATAGGAATACACGGAATAACATCCCTAAATCGCTGTCAAGCAGCTACTGTCCACTGTAAAATGAAACGATTCCTTGTTGTATCATAATAAAGTTACAAGGAACAGTTTGGAATTTTAAATGTGCTGAAATAAAAGTATCAAAGTGTTAATTTCATCATAGTACCCTAGTGACTGTCGAGTGTGAAATCCACCAAGCTCCGGCGTCTACCTCCAACTCCGAGGTTGATGGGTAAGTCGATATCAAACTGATAAAGCAAAATAGAAGGAGTTATAATATATATTTAGTCGAGTTGCGCGACTGTTGTTCACGCCACATTTTGACGTCTTCTGTGCATTTATAAGAGTACAGACGCACGACGAAATGGAATCCGGCCCGGCCCGGTTTGTACGAAAAGGTGTATAGCGCTATCCACCGGATAAGTCCTATCCAATGGAAGAAATTTATTGGATAACTGCATCAGTTTAATTTTATCCGTTGGATAGGACTTATCCGGTGGATAGCGCTATTCACCTTTCGTGCATTAATTCACGGCTCTCGGCCAATCAAAGCGCGCATAATATACAGCTATTTCAAAAAACGTTGAAAACTGAATACTGAATAGTGCATTAAAAAGTAAAATATACAGCGATTTGTTCGCCATATGGAGCTAGTATATTTGGAAGGTTTAAACCACATAATTTTCTCATAAGTAGCTAAGCCTTAGGGAATGATAAAGGCATGCATTCGTCGTTTTACAAGATCTGTAGACACAACAAGTTAATTAGGATCTTTGTAATGTGACAATAAACTCTCATTAGTTGCGCTTTCCCTCAGGACTTCAGGCAACGAATTTGCACAACAAGGACCATTGTTCGGATAGACTAGCTAAACTTGCCGTCCAAATCAGTAAGCGGGCTCAATAGCTTAGTAGGGACAGTTCTTGATGGCTTAGGATCCGACTGCGCCCTCCCTCTTTGAATGCTAAGTTGATTGATGTACTGCTCGATAGCGCGGATGGGGCAGAAATCTTCATCCTATACGTAACATACGGTGACTCAGCATTAATGTCTGGGTGTATGGTCGTTTTTTTGAAGAATTTCCCGGCATGCTTTTCTCATTTCAAACTTGGGGTCGCGAGTTCGACTCCCAGTCATGACATTTTTTGTTCTTTTCTTTCCTCCCTTTTAAATCTAATAACATTGTTCTATAGATAATTTCCCATCGAAAGGCATTGTTCAAGCTGGAAAAATGAAAATAATTTATTTACATACTTCTACTTGATAACTGTTCGAGAGGGGGAGGGGGGGGGGGGACGAGTAACTCCCGGACATTTAGGATAGGGGTGTGTCCCCGGCGTATCGAAACCCTTACCCTATAGAAGGATGACAAATTGGAAAATTCATACCCTTTCCACAAGGATTTGTAACTTTTTAGTCAAAATAGAAAAAGTGTACTGTTTGTAGGGTGTAAAATTCACCCGAATTGGGCCTCGATTAATTATCAGTGAAACTTTAAATTTGTGTACAGCAAACTGTATTATATACATGTGCAACAGTTGTCACAAGCCTCAAAGCGTGTTTAGTATTCAAATAAAGTTACGTTTCTACCACGCCTTATGCTAATTCCTTACGAACTCCTATTAAGCGGCCAACCCCTATTAAGTGGCCGCTTAATAGGGGTTAGACTGTATATTCAGTCTCAACGTTTTTTGAAATAGCTGTATACCAATTATGACATAAGATGATGTACATTATATACCGTAATAAATAATTAGGTTAGGGGTGGGGAGAGGAGGTGCGTTTATTCGAATGGGTGCGTTTATAAAGAACCAATCAGAATGCATGGTGTATATACATTTATGGGATATGACAGAATGTTTCTAAAGGTGCGGTAATACGGGCAACAAAATCGTACAACTTGTCGCGCAACATTGTTGCGTTGCAAGTTGCAGAGCAATGTTTCTCTTATTTCCACCGTTCGCGCAACTTGTCGCGCAACGCAACACATGTTCGTGTTGCAAAACTTTGTACATGTTGCGCAAAGTAGAAGCTCTGTCTACTTCATGCAACAAAGTTTTGCAACCTGAAACCAATGACCGAAATTTGATTTGTTGGGCGACAAGTGGCACGATTTTATTTGTTGTCCATATTACCGCACCGGCTTAAAGTGCTGTACATAATATGAATATATATTATCATTGCCGTGCAGTGTCCAACCGGCATCCCCCGAGCCGTCGCAAGGCAACAACAGGATAACATCCAACCGCGCACGAGCGGAGAAGCGCACGTTCAGGTAAATAGATTGATTGGGCCCACGACATTTCAATATTAATTAGTCAATAATGCAAACTAAGAATGATAATAATCCGATTGCTTTAATTACCTGATAAGAATGCTATAATAACAGCCACAACTGAGCATCACGCAATCCATGAACAAATGTCTCTTCTTTCCAAGGGGCGCTGCTGTACGTGCCGCAGAGGCATGTGAATTTGTTTCGATCCAGGCATCGGCAGAGGGGTACGTTTCATTCATTCGTTCGCGCCGTATTCTGCCGACGGTCGACAAAACAATAATAATATCCATACTTTGTCACAGGGAACTGGAATCGGACGAGACGGAGGACGACGGCCCCAATTCCTCAGGCGACGAGGCATTCATTGCCAACTCCGAGGAAGAGGACGAGCAAGGTGAGCAGTATACGTGGCCGTAGTTAGAAAGTCCATATGATCGTTCTCAAACGACCACGGGATCCAAATCGTCGTCTCAATTGCTGAATTGCAGGAAGTGAGAACTACGCCGCCATGGACGGGCTAATGGAGCTTCGTGGCGTCCAGCCCTACTTCCCCTTGGCGTTCGCCGTCTCCCCAGAAGAACCACTCCAGTTCGACTTTGAGTCGAGGGTGCTCGACGGCTTGCATCTGCCTTGCGCGTTGCCGCGGGCAGATGCGGTCAGCGAACCGCCACCCAACGAGCCGGTGAACTTCTCCTCTGCCGGAGAGGCCATAGGCTACCTCCGGCAGGGGATTTCGGAGTGGGAGAAAACAGTGATGGAGGGTCGGCAACCGGCGAAGGAACGTCCCGTTGGCCATGGCGCGCCCCTCAGCAGGCGCGCCCTTTTCCACCAAGAGGGGAGGCCCTTGGTGGAGATGCTAACGTCGGGCAAAGCGGAACTGGACTGCAATCTAGACCAGGTTCGGCTGGATAGGTAGGTAGGTAGGTAGGTAGGTAGGTAGGTAGGCAGGCAGGCAGGCAGGCAGGCAGGCAGGCAGGCAGGCAGGCAGGCAGGCAGGCAGGCAGGCAGGCAGGCAGGCAGGCAGGCAGGCAGGCAGGCAGGCAGGCAGGCAGGCAGGCAGGCAGGCAGGCAGGCAGGCAGGCAGGCAGGCAGGCAGGCAGGCAGGCAGGCAGGCAGGCAGGCAGGCAGGCAGGCAGGCAGGCAGGCAGGCAGGCAGGCAGGCAGGCAGGCAGGCAGGCAGGCAGGCAGGCAGGCAGGCAGGCAGGCAGGCAGGCAGGCAGGCAGGCAGGCAGGCAGGCAGGCAGGCAGGCAGGCAGGCAGGCAGGCAGGCAGGCAGGCAGGCAGGCAGGCAGGCAGGCAGGCAGGCAGGCAGGCAGGCAGGCAGGCAGGCAGGCAGGCAGGCAGGCAGGCAGGCAGGCAGGCAGGCAGGCAGGCAGGCAGGCAGGCAGGCAGGCAGGCAGGCAGGCAGGCAGGCAGGCAGGCAGGCAGGCAGGCAGGCAGGCAGGCAGGCAGGCAGGCAGGCAGGCAGGCAGGCAGGCAGGCAGGCAGGCAGGCAGGCAGGCAGGCAGGCAGGCAGGCAGGCAGGCAGGCAGGCAGGCAGGCAGGCAGGCAGGCAGGCAGGCAGGTAAGTAAGTAAGTAAGCAAGCAAGCAAGCAAGTAAGTAAGTAAGTAAGTAAGTAAGCAAGCGTTGTTGGCCTTTGCTTTTCTAATCTCCTCCCGTCCTCAGATTTGGGAACGTGTGCATCTTGGCCGCTCCTTCCTGGAGCGACGCCAGCGTGCAGTTCACGCACGGCTTCCCAAGACGGCTGGTCGCAGAGGAGCACGGAGGGTTTCTTCCAGGCAACGTGATAGCCTGTGCCAGGGCCACCAACCTGTGCCTGCGACGGCTGGCCGTTGGGGACGTCGCGTGCAACATTAGCCAGCAGGCGGTTGAAGGAGTGGGTTTGAGCTTGTCGCGGCTCCTGAGTTGTAGGTACGTATATACGCGAGTACTGGAGGCGAGGACTGCTTGATCGGTCCTAGCTTTGTAGTCTAAAGGTGGCCGCACACTAATAATTAATAACAATAATTAATAACACTAGCGGCCATCACGTCTCTAACGCGATGTGTATCTATGCAATATTTAAGGTATGCGGCGATCAAATACTGTACCACAAGCTACAGTCCCAGGTACTTACTAAAGTCCGTGCTGGAGTTCGGGGTGAACTTTGGCACCTTCGAAGCGGTCGACGACGAGGTGCGCAAGTATATTAGTCTATTATTCACTGACATATATATATATATAGTATGTCAGTATATTAATTTTAGTATATCAGCTCCATTATAGCAACGACAAGGAAACAAGCTGCTGATATATATCAGTTTAAAATATATCAAAGTATATACTAAATATATTCAGTGTTCCGTCATGCAGAAGACAACGTTGTTTTTTTTTGTGTGTGTGTGTGTGTGTGTGTGTGTGTTTTTTTTTTTTAAATAGCTCAGTCTGTATACATATATATTACATACTAGATGCAGGTGTCCTGAACGTAGAAGAGTGCTCCATACTTGCGTAGAGCTAAAATATATACGTCGAAGAAGACAAGGAACACAGTAGCGACGTTTTAAAAGCCTTGTCTTCTTCTACGTACATTGGCTATTTCAAACGACCAAATACAATACATTGGCATTCTCATTGTCAGGATCTCCTCTCTCTGAGAAACGAGACCAGCCAGTTCATCGACCAGCGGCGAGTCTCAGTCCTCGAGGAGGCGGCGATGGAAGGCGGGGACGACGTCGAGCCGGAGGTCGACCTGGACGTGGGTTAGGGTTAGGGTTAGGGTTAGGGTTAGGTTAGGGTTAGGGTTAGGGTTAGGGTTAGGGTTAGGGTTAGGGTTAGGGTTAGGGTTAGGGTTAGGGTTAGGGTAAGACCGTAAGGAACACTTCTATTAAAAATCGTCCACCCCCCGTCAGGTGGTAATCGCTAGTTCATCCACCCCGCTTAGCATGCACTGTGCATTGTAAACATACCAAGAGTAGAAATCCCCCACTCTGCTCTGGGCCGGCCACCACTAATTTGTCTCTGTGGTTCTTCAAGTATTCTCTCACAAGGCAGCTGAGTTCGTGGTCATTCTGATAAAGTAATTAGAAGAGGACTTATCTTAATAAGTTACTACAAGACCGCAAACCAAGTATAGTAATTGTCGAAGTACTATCAACAAACGTTAATCCTAAATCTGAATCTTGTGGAGTTAACTCTGCAATTTTTCAACAAAACAGAAGACAACAGCGAAATAAAATAATGTCATCCGAGATGGTGACTTACCGGCAAGGTAGTGCGGTCGACGCCATAATTTTTTTTAGTCTTGTAATTTTGAAATCGCAAGTAAAGCGTCCCACTGGCATCGACCTGGAGTAGATTTTTATGGCTGACGGTGGGACTGACTAGGGACTCTTCTTCTGGTAAAATTTCGAGAGTTCTTATCTCCAGTCCCCTAGACGGTGGAATGAGAACGTACAAACTCACCAACAGCAAGTCTGCGCATTCCTTAGCCTTCGCTAGTGACGACCTGGCAAGCTCAAAGCGTTCTCTCTGTAGCGACACGGATTCGACGACTTGACTCCTATAGGCAGGAGAGAATGATCGATTACTTTTAATCAACTGTTAAACTTTGAATCACCGAAATAATGATACTGCCCGAACAGATACACATACGATCAGCTACGATATGATATACTGTATACTGTCTGATGAAACTCACCAGTCCAGCCACCGATTCTGTGCTTCGAGCTCCTCTTTAGTACATAGCCTTTCACTGTGTCCCAGTTTCTGTAAGGTAGTGACCTGCCCACGGAGTTGACGTACTATCTCTACACCAATGTAGCCCGGCGATTTATCTCTATGTAAGAACTTGGCTGGGTATAACAGAGATCCTGCGTGATTTGACATGGTTGCAGAAGAGCACTTTCTCTCTTCCTGCATTGGAGAACAAAATATAAAAACACATCATTGAGCCAGTTTTAGATCATGATCAGACATACACGAGGAGTCCGCGGCACACCCCTACCCAAAAACACCCATCCCTCCCTCCCCCCCCCCCCCCCCCCCCTACCCCCGGTACCAATAAGCTGATAAGAATATGAATAATGATACTTAGGGCTTTTGAAAAACTGAAGCCGACAATGGCCATAAGTTGTACTATCTCACCTTTAGAAAAGTTAGATACTGTTCGATAACTTTCGATCTTAGAAATAGGTCCGGTGTAATTTCAAGGCCTTTCTTGTTTTTGGCGAATCCCAGAAAACCTACAATCGAGAAGAAATTCAAGGTTTCAGTTATAAAATAACAGATAATAAAGCTACGCTAATATGTATAATCATCATCATTCTCTCAGTATACTCACACAACATTCTTTCTTGTGCTTTTTCGTGGGTTGACATTGCAATCGGTGCTCTCTGCCTTTCCATATTCACTGTCTTTGTGTAGAATAGCTTAATTTCAGCGAGAAAGCGTTTCATGGATTGTGGCAATAACCTGTAGTCCAACGCATACTTTTTTGAATTAGGCGATTTTGATGCGCTGTTGGGGTTTTCGTCTTCTTCTTCTTCTTCTTCTTCTTCTTCTTCTCCGTTTGAAGTCGTGTTCATGTCATCACCAGAGTCCTTCTTCTTCTTCTTCTTCTTTCTTCTTCTTCTTCTTCTTCTTCTTCTTCTTCTTCTTCTTCTTCTTCTTCTTCTTCTTCTTCTTCTTCTTCTTCTTCTTCTTCTTCTTCTTTCTTCTTCTTCTTCTTCTTCTTCTTCTTCTTCTTCTTCTTCTTCTTCTTCTTCTTCTTCTCCGTTTGAAGTCGTGATCATGTCATCACCAGAGTCGATTACTTCTTCTTTTTCTTCTTGTTTTTCTTGTTCTTCTTGTTCTTCTTGCTCTTCTTGTTCTTCGTCTGCTTCTTTTATTTTAGCGTTTTCACTCGTTGGTGACGGTTCAGAATCCATATCGCTTATTAAGTCTGCAGAGTCGCTAGTAGTGTCGCTGTGCGGTAAGCCTTGAGTATTATATAGACCTGCGTCTATCGGTCGTTCAAAAATTCCAAGCAGGTTGGTGGACAATTCGATATCACTCTCAACGAAACTCCCGCTGGATTCGTCGTCCGAATAATCCACGAGGCACGGCAATGAGTTGGTATTCGAAGCTGCCATACTTTTTATCAACGTCCGAAGCTAAGATTCTTCACTTTAAAATCAGTTGCACTGCTCGCAATTAACGTAACGTCACTGACTGAATGCTACAATTATGATCAGTTAACTTTATACTAAATAATACGATAGTTCTAGAAGTTTATTACATGGTTTATTACGGAATAATTGTGAAATCAGTTTCATACGTGAATGTAAACACATTCGAGATTCTAGAACATGCTCGACTCTGACACTAGCCGGTGACAGTCCGACAGCTAGTTATATGTAATTGTCACGTAAACGATGCCCTGGATATCTGAGAGGTGCGGCATCCCAGTTATCGGCAGCCGATCGGACGTGTCAACAGACGGCAGAACGACTTGATCGACTACTGCAGAAATCGACTCAGTTTGGACAATTAAGTTGAGAACTGAAGTGTATGCATGTTTTGAGTTGACTTTAGGTACAGCGAGTGACTTTCGATCTTATATTGGGATCCTAAATATATAAACTATCAGGGGTGATAGAATGCATGTGTTTACATAGATAATATATTTGAAGTGCCCCACTGAGCGAAAATGTTTGTTGTTTGGTAGACATATTTGACCGTGCGGGAATAGTGGTACTGCCCAACTTCACTGAAGCGCGAAAAAAAAGTGTTGCTGCATAAGCTCAATAGCAAATACCTAACTATCGTAGACGTAGCAATTGCAAATGAAAGCGGGGTCTGTTTTTTCGTTTCATGGGCATTTTAAAAGAAAACAACTTTGCCGTTGCTCCATGACGGCTCGCAATAGCGAAAGCTGATCTATTCTATAGGATTCAGGTATATATGAGACTTCATTGCCCCAAAAGAAAAGAAATTAAAAAACAGTGAGAAATGAGAAAAAGTCGAGAGGGAGTGGTGAGGAGTGTTGAGATTTGTGCCGCTTATTACTGGAAGGGGATTTGGTGTCGAACTTCCAAAAACTGTGGGTACGTAGTGGCATCAAGCTAGGTTCGCGTTGGTACAGTTTTGGTTTTGTGTGGCTTTGTGGTTAAGGGAGAAAATGCGTGATCACGTGACGCGCAGGCAGCCACTAGTGTACTGACCGATCGAAGCGATTGACAATGAGAAGTTTAGGGTGGTTTGATACACATGCTTAGCTATTTATGACGGCTGTACAGTACGTCTAGAGAGTTATTGTTGAATGAAAATGAAATACGATCGACTGAGCCATTTCACTTTTAATATCCTCAGTCTATTTGTTCCCTGATATATGTCGTCATTCTTGTAAGTACTGCATGTTGACTGAACTGATTAACGACTACCGTGATGCACAAATGGTCTGGTATTACTTGTTTGATGTCATTGCACTGAATTCGATCTGAAATGATTGAAATCAGGTAGTGTGAGGGGTAAATCGGCGGGGGAGGGGTAGGAGGGGACATTACCACAGGTAGCCCAAGCAATTAAACATATGGTGGAATTGAATACAACTGTATTTAATAAACACAAAATAGTGCTGAAAATTGTTGTGTTGTCCAGTTCTTGCTGGATGCGATAAGTAATCTAAAATATTTGATGTTTCACTGAGATATATGAGAAGAAAATAACTTAACTTGTACTGGCTATCACCCCGGCGCTATATCAAATATAGTTCCCTATCAGTACTGGATAGAGCCAGTTTCTTTTAAAGCACGCATGCAC
>JAUJYZ010000281.1:0-12500 GCA_033675265.1 Actinostola sp. cb2023 | reverse complement strand
TGGCGATTCTACGGGCTCGAAGTCCTCTTCTCCTCTTCGCTCCTCCCTGGGAACGACAGTATGGAGTATTACACAATATTGCTCAATTTCATGTACTAGAGTCGAACCTCTATTAAGCGGCCAACCTCTATTTGGCGGCCAGCCTCTAGTTCTAGTATTATGCTCCGAATACTTATTATTATTATTATTATTATTATTATTATTATTATTATTATTATTATTATTATTATTATTATTATTATTATTATTATTATTATTATTATTATTATTTATTATTATTATTATTATTATTATTTTTTGCGGCCAGCACGTGGTCAATCAGTGTTGGAAAGACTAGACAGTGCTTTGATTGTCCATTTTCCGTCTGTTTCAAAACGAGTCTACGTGCGAAACCTTTCGTATGATAATGAGTTTTATTTTTTCATGCAAAAGGCCGGAAAACTGCTCATTATCATAAGAAAGGTTTCGCACGTAGACTCGTTTTGAAACAGAGATAAAGGGAACTCGGAAATGGACTATTCCCCGGGCCGGGTCAGTGGCCGCTTAGTAGACGTTCGAGTACTCTTATCGATAGATATGATAGATTGTTTCAGTTAAAAAAAGAGAGAGAGCATATTGATAATCTTGTTCTGCGTTAGTTCTTTATTTCGTTCGTTCGTTCGTTCGTTCGTTCGTTCAATTCGTTCAAGAAACTCACCTGTCGTCAGCTTCCCTTTCGGCAGAAGTTGCCTGGCTGGATGGTCGACCGACGTCAACGTCGCTGCTTTGTATAGGAGAGCAAATATTTATTTCACTTCGAGTTCTTGTTCACCATGATTTCAGATTTTATATTATCAGTTTGTTTTAAATTTGTCTTATGCATATAGTAGAAGCTCTCGTCAGCGACCACCTCGGGAATTCGGGGGGGGGGGGGGGGGGGGGGGGGGGGGGGGGGGGGGGGGAAACGCTGCGGGACGCTCCGATTTGGTATACAGTATTACTAATTACATCATATATGAATCAAACACTCGCACTCGGTTTTGAAATATTACGTAGAGCTAACAACTAAAATGATATATAACAAAGCTTACTTGGAATCCTGTGGCAGTGCAGTCGGCCGGCGGAATTGCTGGGAGTCAGATTCCCGCGAAGTCGCACTGAGAAAAACGTTCAATGGTGTGCGGACCTTTCTTTGCTTTATCGCCCGTCGAATGAGACATAGTGTATAAGTACCTCTGCAGAGAGCAGAGAAAGGCTTAGGCTGAGAAAGGTTCTGATCCGAGTATCTCCCCGTCTTCCGAAAAAAGCCAACAAAGTGTCTCAGTGGCTCGATTGCACAACTCGACTCATCATTATTTCACATCATTATTTCACAACTTTTATACACGTACGAATGTAGAATTATGAAATATTTTGTTGTGCAATGTATATTGCACAGCAAAATATTTCATGATTCCACATTCGTGTATAAATGTTTAAAAACGTTGGATATACATATAGAAATTAAAACAGAGAAGTAGGTCACACGACAACGGATTTCGCGGCGAATTAATGGTAGTCAGCATATTTTAATACAGCGTGAATACATCGCTTGTTACTGAGTCATTTGAATTGTCTCCTTTCTAGCTTGTAACCGAGAAAAGAAACTGAACGAAACTGAGACTGAGTGGCAAAAACTTTAAAAGAGTTTTCCGGGCTCCCTGTTTAGAACAATTACGTCATTTCTCTTGGAACCAAGAGTTATGACGTCATCATTATTATTATTAGCTGGATTGCCTGTGGTGGTGTGGAACGCCTGTCGCGTTTGACAAATGGCTGTCGCATTCTGCTCACTGCTCACTGGTTAAGTTATGGTTTGTGGAGGCTAGCAGTTGCAGATATATATAGAATACAGGTACGGTCGGTCACGACATATATTTCGCGACGAGTTGGTAGTGAATCCTTTGATTCTTTAGAAAGCACTACAACGGCTACAACTGGTTCAACTTTAAGCATTATAAAATCAGTGTAAAACATATGAATAGTTTTTCTTACAAATTGGGGGGAGGCTATTCGAAAGCGAATTAATGGTAGTCAGCATATTTTAATACAGCGTGAATACATCGCTTGTTACTGAGTCATTTGAATTGTCTCCTTTCTAGCTTGTAACCGAGAAAAGAAACTGAACGAAACTGAGACTGAGTGGCAAAAACTTTAAAAGAGTTTTCCGGGCTCCCTGTTTAGAACAATTACGTCATTTCTCTTGGAACCAAGAGTTATGACGTCATCATTATTATTATTAGCTGGATTGCCTGTGGTGGTGTGGAACGCCTGTCGCGTTTGACAAATGGCTGTCGCATTCACTGGTTAAGTTATGGTTTGTGGAGGCTAGCAGTTGCAGCGCTTAACTGATGGATCAGGAAGCGGCGTACTTTCACGTTGGATATATATAGAATACAGGTACGGTCGGTCACGACATATATTTCGCGACGAGTTGGTAGTGAATCCTTTGATTCTTTAGAAAGCACTACAACGGCTACAACTGGTTCAACTTTAAGCATTATAAAATCAGTGTAAAACATATGAATAGTTTTTCTTACAAATTGGGGGAGGCTATTCGAAAGCGAATTAATGGTAGTCAGCATATTTTAATACAGCGTGAATACATCGCTTGTTACTGAGTCATTTGAATTGTCTCCTTTCTAGCTTGTAACCGAGAAAAGAAACTGAACGAAACTGAGACTGAGTGGCAAAAACTTTAAAAGAGTTTTCCGGGCTCCCTGTTTAGAACAATTACGTCATTTCTCTTGGAACCAAGAGTTATGACGTCATCATTATTATTATTAGCTGGATTGCCTGTGGTGGTGTGGAACGCCTGTCGCGTTTGACAAATGGCTGTCGCATTCACTGGTTAAGTTATGGTTTGTGGAGGGCTAGCAGTTGCAGCGCTTAACTGACTGGATCAGGAAGCGGCGTACTTTCACGTTGGATATATATAGAATACAGGTACGGTCGGTCACGACATATATTTCGCGACGAGTTGGTAGTGAATCCTTTGATTCTTTAGAAAGCACTACAACGGCTACAACTGGTTCAACTTTAAGCATATTATAAAATCAGTGTAAAACATATGAATAGTTTTTCTTACAAATTGGGGGGAGGCTATTCGAAAGCGAATTAATGGTAGTCAGCATATTTTAATACAGCGTGAATACATCGCTTGTTACTGAGTCATTTGAATTGTCTCCTTTCTAGCTTGTAACCGAGAAAAGAAACTGAACGAAACTGAGACTGAGTGGCAAAAACTTTAAAAGAGTTTTCCGGGCTCCCTGTTTAGAACAATTACGTCATTTCTCTTGGAACCAAGAGTTATGACGTCATCATTATTATTATTAGCTGGATTGCCTGTGGTGGTGTGGAACGCCTGTCGCGTTTGACAAATGGCTGTCGCATTCACTGGTTAAGTTATGGTTTGTGGAGGCTAGCAGTTGCAGCGCTTAACTGACTGGATCAGGAAGCGGCGTACTTTCACGTTGGATATATATAGAATACAGGTACGGTCGGTCACGACATATATTTCGCGACGAGTTGGTAGTGAATCCTTTGATTCTTTCAGAAAGCACTATATGGGAGGTTTTATGGAATCTTTTTCTGACGTCAAAATCTGTCGCGAGTGGCCGTCAAACCGTCATTTTACTTGCTCAAAACTTCAAATTTAGATCGGTGAAGTCTAAATATCTGTCAAATATACCAAATATAAGTTTCTTATAAACAAACAAACAAATGTCATCTAGTTGCTTGAAGAAAAAAAACTAACAGACTTTGAAAGTTAGGTTCGAACATTTTGTAGATCTTGACGGCCACTACGTCACACGTAAAACCTCCCATATCTATTTTTTTTAGTTTAGGATACATTTTAAATTTTAATATTTTTTACGCCAGATATATTTTAAATAAGGGGGGAGGGGTTGTGGAAATTAGGTGGGGCTTTGGGTTTGGGTATGGGTGTAGATTTTAGGTAGATAGGTGTCCTCAATTAGTTTACACTTGTGTAAGCTAGGTAATTTGACACGTTAATAAAGGTTATTATTATTATTACTACAACGACTACATCTGGTTCAACTTTATGCATTATAAAATCAGTGTAAAACATATGAATAGTTTTTCTTACAAATTGGGGGGAGGCTATTCGAAAGAGTAGAACCTCTTGACTATACACAAAGGCTTCTCTTCCCATATTCTGTGTTAAATCTTAAACATTGGTCCGCCTTCCAGATTTAGACTCACATTACAAACACATCCACAGTATACATGTATTAAACATGCAGTGAAACGGTGCAGCATAAATAGTACTCTAATATGTACAGCATTTACGCATTAGTACAAACCATTGCAGGTTTATAGTTTTTCAACTCTAAAAAGATAATGTATCCAATTTAGCAAAGTACTATATATGAACAACACATATAATTTGACTGTCTGCTCTGTTGCACGTAGGTGGTCAGTACATGTATATGAGGCTCTACGTCACTACAAATAAGCTTCACAAGTCAGACGCAGCAAAACCCCTACAGGTAAGATCATGAACTGTGATTCAATAAAATATGTTGCAATTGTATTTTATAATTTAAGCAATAGAAACTGGCTTGTGCTAGCTATGTGCATAATATAAATCTCGACACTCTATAGGAGGGGTCTCAATTCAAATATTTCGATGATCATCCCCGTCCTTTTCACATGGGATATTGTAATGGCACATACTGTAGACAATAATAATATTGCCCTCATCGTTCATTGTTCTATACTTCGTATTCTGTGGTGACATATTTTTACTTGAAATGTGTTTTGCAGACAGACCTTAACAGTTTGATCAAGACACGGCTGGAAACACAGCTTGGTCAGTGGAATAATGACATTAGAGAATATAGAGAATATAGAGAATGCATATTATGTCATATAAAGAAGTGCAAATAAATGAAACTTGAACTTAAATTAATTGTTATTGCTGTCGTGCAATCTGTTTACAACCGTTGTACATCCTATGGAGTCTAGCAATATTGCAAGAACGTTAACACTCTGAGTGGTCGCTTATTGTTGTTGTTGTTATTGCTACGAGAGCTTGAAAACAAAGGAACCATCTAAATCCTCTGCGGTGATCGCGTGACTTTTTTGGACAAAACACAGGGATCCCAAAAACGACCAGCGTTGCTCTGACATTAGACACCTTTTTCCACAATACTAAAAGACTGTGTGCAACATTTGTTCTCGAATCAATAACTTTATTATGATAATAAAACCTATTGTACAGTTCATTTCAAAGAAAACATATTTTTTAGTATTTTACTGTATTTGTCCAATCAAGACCTTGGGTTTTTGCAAATAGTGCTGTCTTCCTCGATCAAGCCAACAAAGGCAGCTATTATCAAGTGATCTCTAGCCTGCTTTCTTGTTTCAATTGCGTCCATACTAGTTTGAGCATATTGGGTAGTCAGTGCTATACTGCCCTATAGCTTTCTTTTCATTTGATGTCCAGGCTGCGATCGTACGTTACTTGCACTTGGTTTTTTTACAGTCTGACTATTACCGCATTAATTTCTTGTGAATAGATCTAAGAGTGTTACTCAATTTATATGTGCCAGGCGATTGTTTATTTGCTTTCATTGTTACCGGTATCATGGCCTCTAGGTTTTCTATCCACTCTTCACTTTGAAATTGAAACGTGTATTGGTTCGAACTGATGTGTTTATACCATAGGAGACTTGCTCTGTTATCCACCTCTAGCAAGAACTGTATTTGTCCAATCAAGACCTTGGGTTTTTGCATAGTGCTGTCTTCCTCGATCAAGCCAACAAAGGCACCTATATCAAGTGAACGGGATTTCGGTTCATCTCTAGCCTGCTTTCTTGTTTCAATTGCATCCATGCTAGTTTGAGCATATTGGGTAGTCATTGCTAATGCCCTTGCTTTCTTTTCATTTGATGTCCTTCGATCGTACGTTTCTTGTGCTTGTTTTCTGGTGTGTCGCAGAGCTGAGGCTAGCGAATCTTTCATGCTATCACTGCAATCTCTGGAACGTACAATCAATGAATCAATCAATAACATATTACTATATATCATAGTTTATTGTATGTACACATTTTTGTTGTTGTTGTTGTTGTTGTTGTTGTTGTGAAAACTAAATAAGGACGTGTCAGGAGGAAGCGAATTTTGCAATCAATAATTAAAATATAGCTAATTGCATAGTCATTGGCGGGTCGAAAATCATGAAAGCTATGACCAAAAGGAATTCTGGGAACTCTCAAATAACATTGTCTTCAAATAAAAGGTCTATTTCATCCAGACTTGTAGGTCTTGTAAATAAATAGCTCATATATTTACATGTAATGTGGCTCATGAACTGATTTCCCATCCATCCTTGCGGTCTCGGCTTCTATGATTTATGATTTTCGACCCGACAACGATTATGCAATAATAATAATAACTATTAAAATATTATAAATAATAATATTAAAATGACACTCACGGCTGTCCGTATGCCCATGTAAGAAAAGAACTTCGTAACACATTTATTGACATCTTAACGCCTGTCAATCTATGGAACAGTTCCTTCAGATGGGACGAAAAGGCTGGACCGGAATATGGGAAACCTTTAGAATTCTAAAATAGACGAAAACAGAAATGTTAGTTAAAAATTGATTCAGCTCCCTGCATGTAGGAATTGTTTAAATAGAGTAGAATATAATAAGTTGGAAGTATTTATAATATATTTGCAGGAAAAAAAAAAAAATTATATATATATACATACATACACCTATCTTAGGGTGAATATGAACCAAGCAACCACCTTTGCCAGGATGTAGGCAGGGGCGTTTTTCACCTATCGTAAGGTGGAATCTTGTCTGGAATTAACCCATGTTTGGGTGAATCATTGTCAAAAACCACCCTTCCTCTTTAACTTCCCGGTTAGGGTTAGGGTTAGGGTTAGGGTTAGGGTTAGGGTTAGGGTTAGGGTTAGGGTTAGGGTTAGGGTTAGGGTTAGGGTTAGGGTTAGGGTTAGGGTTAGGGTTAGGGTTAGGGTTAGGGTTAGGGTTAGGGTTAGGGTTAGGGTTAGGGTTAGGGTTAGGGTTAGGGTTAGGGTTAGGGTTAGGGTTAGGGTTAGGGTTAGGGTTAGGGTTAGGGTTAGGCAGCACCGTTTCCCAATGTGAGTACCTGTGAAGGCCAATTTATTATCACCCTGAGTTGGGGTGTTTGTATAATGTGAGAATTAATAATATCAAGTAATCACCCTTAAGCTCTCTAACTCAGTGCATGGTAAACATTCTATTGGATTACAGCAATACAACTTTAATGATATAAACTCAATGAGTTTTTTTTTAAATGGTGAAAGAAAAATAATTATGTAGTCTGACAATACTGTGATGTAGTGAAACGGACTTAGTCTAATTGTGTAATCTACTTTTTCATGCATGTAATTTCTTACCAAGAACACATAGTTCCCACTGTCCTGAGATGTAAGATGCTCTCTGTACTGTTGCATGTAATCTGTTAGGTATCTGTTCAACTCACTTCCTCTCTGTGGATCGATGGAAAAATGGACATTATTATTATATATGAGGAATTGGTTGATGACAGTTCAATACAATTCTACATTCATGGTCAATAAATAATGATAACAATTGGTTTTATAACATAGCATTGATATAACGCGCGCTCTGATTGGTTAATTAGCGTGTGCGAGCGTGCATCCTTTATTTGAATTTGCTGTGACTATGTTATAAAAGCAATGGTCAACCCTACCAAAATTAGGTAGATTCGAGGTATACCCCAAAAGTACCTAAGGTATACCCTAAATGTACCTTGATCAGTGATTGGGGTATACCCGGGGTAGCATACTTTTCAGTTCAATACAATTCTACATTCATGGTCAATAAATAATGATAACAATTGGTTTTATAACATAGCATTGATATAACGCGCGCTCTGATTGGTTAATTAGCGTGTGCGAGCGTGCATCCTTTATTTGAATTTGCTGTGACTATGTTATAAAAGCAATGGTCATGCAACGCTTCAGCTGTGCGTCCATCGAGTTATGGATGCACTTAGTTGGCTGCTAAGCACTGAAGAAGCTAGATCGAGTCGCACGAGGCGTACGCTTCTCTCGTGCTTAGAGGCAACTGACGTATACCAGAGCAAAAAAATAATGTGATCGATTATTTGTATATACATTAAATACAGTTATCAGTTTGTCAAAACATACCTCTATCGAGACCTCATCGTGTCCATGATATTTACTTGTTTTGTATGCTTGAAAGTGGAATGTGAAATCTCCGCTTGAGAGGTGGACCAGTACATTTTCTTTGGCAAAGTCCTTGAGAGCAAAGGCTGACTGGGAAGTCTCCTTAAAATGCTGTAGTGTTCGTATCTCCAATCCCCTATGACAATAACAATTAATACATAATAATTAATATCATAACCTCTGGAATCAGTTGACTAAGCTGGGTCATATAATCATTGTCATGTGTCTTTATCCCACAAATCATGCTTTTAAACTGTACAGTGTACTCTACTGTACACATCATAGCTGCGTCAGCCGGTGGGTGAAGTTATAGTTAGTTAGTATATAACTCCTGACAGCTACTGAGCTATTTAGCTAGCATGCATGATATGACGTGAAATCAACTAAAGGTTATTTATAGCTTGAAATAAGGGGATTCCCTATTCAACGACAACAGTTTCTTTGACTTTGGATTTTCGCTTTGGATTGGCACTCTGATTTTACTTTTACCGGTTACAAGCCATCCATCACAAATACCGGAGCCCAAATACCTTGAACTAAAATAGTTTTAGCCTTGTACGAAACGTAAGCTTAGAGTTGTAGGCCAGGAAAAAATTCAGTTTATCGAGTTTTCAAATTATACTTGTAATTACCTGGAAGGTGGCATGTGTGAATACACAGCAATCAGCAAAAGGTCCTGCATGTCTTTCGCTTGCTGCCTTCCTCTTGACATCTCAAATCTTTGTCGCTGCAAGCTCAAACATTCCAAGATTTCGTCCCTATGGTAGATATAATAAGTCACATTACAAATCGGCCATCTTTGTTTTTCACCGCTGACCAACATATACTGCGAGCATTGCATCGCTGCCCGAACATGTTTGGGCGCGCAGCACGTGTATATAGCCCTACTGCATGGGCTGCCTGTATGGTATATACCGTACTATTCAGTTAGAAAGCGCAACAGTGGATGAAAATCGATGTTCGATTGTAAATAATATTGCTTTCAACAATTAAACTAAATTGGGGAACAAATTAACATTTGATCGAATACTTCAGCAAAATTTCCACCCAACTCGGGCGCCTAGCAAAAATAAATCAAATAATATCCTTACCAGTCAAGCCACTTGCCAATAGACTGTAATTCATGTGTGGTTTTTGGACGGGCAAGATCGCCTTGTCTTTGCAATTCAGTTTGAAGACGTCTCAGCTGTGCGACGAGTGCCACACCCAAATCATTCGGGGCCAATTCCTTGTGTAAATATTTTAAAGCATAGAGAATAGATCCCACGTGATTAGCGATAGTACTAGGATTGAGGTTACGGGTTTCCTGCATGGAAGAAAAAGAAAAAGAATCCTGTTAAATTGGGGCAAATTAACCCTAAACCCTAACCCCAAATGCTCGCTTGCTAAGGCCGATCAGGTCGCCGGTAGTAACTCTAGTTGACGGAAACTCACAGACCACTTACGTCTAGGTAGTTCAGGTAGGATTGAACGAGTTCAGCGTTCTGGAATATGGATGCTTGGAGCTGTGGGGATGGGATGTTTCTCACTGTTTTGAGAAAGCCCAAATAACCTAAATAGAGAATAATAAATACGAGGTTATAATCAAAATTGAAATCGTGAAGATGCTAAACAGAAACTTATCAGTACAAACGCGCCACGCGCACTGACTGACATGGGCAACACAACTGTCCTTTCTGGCAGCGGCTACAATAGGTATAAATACTCTAGATAGTTCGATTCTTGTGCGGCACGGTAACAATCATAGCTCATGATATATAGACAGTAAATATACTTACAACATATCCTCGCGTACGCCTTGTCCCAGGTTGAATTTGATATGGCAGGATTTAATCTCTCCAGGTTTAAAGGTTTGGTAAAGAATAGTTTGACACACTTCAGAAAGTTTTCCATCATTGGAGGCAATTCATCCTTGTTCAATGCATATTTGCGGCCCATTCGTGTTCGCTTGGATGGGGGTGGGAGGGTTGAAGTTTCTTGCGCACTTTCTGAGCCAACCGAATGTTCCGTGCTGCTGCTGTCTGGACCAATTTGGTTTGACGTGGTTGGCGGTTCATGATCAGCTTGGATACTGGATTGACTTTCCGCGTGGCAAGACTCTTCATTGCTTGCCGGATTTGAGATGGCAGGAGGGGTTTCTTGTGGTGACGGATCGTCGTCTGAAGAGTCAGTGTCGTCGAACATTGGACCAACTATGCCGGTGCCGTCTACTGCGATGGGGTCTTCATCGGCGCTGTCAGACCATGGATAGTTGACGATTTTCAATGGTGAATCATCAGAGTCACTCATATCTGTGGCGTGGCGTAGAAATTAAAGTTCTCACTCGGTGGAGATTGCCGACGATCAACTGTACTATTGTGACGCAAAGGAACTATGGCAACTAAATAACAATGATTCCTATTGGCGCGGCACATGCGGCATAGTGTAGTATTAATCCCGAGTACTCGGTACTTAGAATAGATCGAATAGATATTAAAGAGCGGGAAATTGGAAATGAAACCGCGCTCTGTGTCATACAGTGTAGTTATAAAAAGAGTATCAGTTTTACACTCGTTTTTTGGTTTCTTCGATGTTTCAGTGCGCGCGTTTTAAAAAATAGTTGTGATCTTTGTTGGCTTATAAGTAGAGAAGGTTTGAATGAATCATTTAGAAAAACTGTCTGTGAGATTCCCTATATCGCCAGCTTCGCGCTGTACAGTTTTGGTTTTCCTAGATACAGACAGACATGGTTAATTCGATGTGTAGGGAGGGTCGGTTTGCGCGACTGAATAAGCCTGTGTTTGGTCGAGGGGGATTGGTAATGAGTGATATAAGGTCATGCAGGCCGGGTCGACATGCAGTCGGTGCGAAGTTTAAAGCCTTGACGTGAAATGGAAGGTATGGTTTGAATCTGCTTAGCTATTTATAGCGGCTGCATGCATTTTATTTTACGGTAATTTGGCCGTAATTCAACTGAATATTAATCTCGTTCACGAATACTGCACTACGAGTATGCATGCAATCTTGTGTCCTGCATTAAGCTTAATTCTTGTACAGTACTTTTAATACCGTATAATACAACAATGGTCTGATATTACTTGTCTGCTGAATGTCATTGTGTGTATTGAAAAACGATGGAAATGTAATTGTAACCAATCTGACATCAATCTCAGTGTGTTGTGTGATTACCACAGGTAGCCCAAGCAATTTCAAAGAATGATTTGCTAAATATTCAACATCTGTTTATTTGATAGGCATGCAAGCCACAATGGATTCTCTATAACTGGTAAGTTAACTCGATAGATTAAAAATAGCTCTAGTGCCCAATTGTGAGCTATTATGCAGCTGCATGCATGATGCTCAGACCGTCGTGGTGTCAGCTATGACAATTTGCTTCCCAAATATCATATCAAACATATCTTTTATAACATATCAACATACTTACTACTGCTTACGTTGTACACTGTATGGCTATAGATACAATTTAAAATGGAGAGACACAAAGTTGCATGTTGCAAACAGTCTGCATTTATGTTAGACAGCTGAAATACTGAAATACAACAATGGTCTAGCTAATAATAATAATCTTTATCAATCTGACATCAATCTCAGTGTGTTGTGTGATTTCAAAGAATGATTTGCTAAATATTCATCTGTTTATTTGACGGGCATGCAAGCCATGCATTCTCTAGCTCTAACTCAGGTAAGATAGATAGTATTGATCATGACGGTACGCCGTCTTGTTTTGATGGCGTGACCAACTCCATGCATGTAACTGACACGACGCGTGCAACTCTAAACTAATTCGCTAGTGTGTATTCACTCAGTAACTCAACATGACCTGATGTGCATGCATGGTTATAACTTACATACATATGATATCAGTCAAGTATACTATACAATCATATCCATGTATATACAGTATGTACCTATAGATCATGGTACCGTAGTAGTATATATTGTCACAAGGTGTTGCAGAGTATTAATTCTCATAGAAATACAAATCTCAGTGTGTATTAATGTACTGTGATCAGTACTGACATAAATCTAGAAGGGGGGGATTCAAGTGTTCAATATTATTGTATTCACTGCAATTGTGAGCTATTATGCAGCTATTATACCACAGGTAGCCCAAGCACTGATTTCAATCTTTTTATTTGACAGGCATGCAAGCCAACGATTCTCTATAACTGGTAAGATAGATTAAAAATATAACAATATTTATCATGATGTACACTGTCTTGTTTTGATGGCATGGCAAGTCTAG
>JAUJYZ010001128.1:0-20893 GCA_033675265.1 Actinostola sp. cb2023 | reverse complement strand
TCATACAGAAGTACAATCTCGTCCCCAGAGCCTGCGTTACTTTCGGCCAGCGACGAGAACGTAGGCTCTGGCATAATCCATTTTTTGGGAACAGGACAATCTCGTCCCCAGAGCCTGCGTTTCTTTCGGCCAGCGGCGAAGAACGTAGGCTCTGGCATAATCCATTTTTGGGACAATTTGATTGGCTATTCCATCTTAGAAACTACGCACGCGCAAGATTCCGGAAGTGAAATATATCCAATGAAAATTGAGTTGTCAAAACAACCCGGTGTCCCAACTTCCGTTCAAAACAAAAATTAACATTTTTCAACGGTTTCATTGACATGTTATTAAAAATCTTGTATTCGTGTTTCAACACATGTCGCCTCTGCAATAAATCTCTAAGCACTAGAGAAACATCCAGTTTATCTAAGCTTATATGTATCTCGAAGTGTCTTGAAAAGTTTTCAAGTGAAGCTCAAAATTTACACGAAGTTAAGAGTGATGGTCAGTATTCAAAGAACACTAATATGTCGGATCGTAAATCTAATATTCTTTAGGCTAGCAACTGAAAGGCGGTGCCAATCGAGGTGCTTACGAAGGCGAAAGATTCGGCAAAAGAAATACATTTGAAGGAGAGACAACAATAACCAGAGAAGATGAAGATGATAGATTCAAATAATTATATAAACCCGTAGGAAGAACTGTTCGCGTATCCTTCTGCTGTAAAACCACTGCTTTTAATAAAGACTTCAGATACTGCGCTTCTTTCACTGTTATATCTTCTTTACCAAGTGCTTTTAAAGCGTACTCTATTCCCTAATGAAACCTTTCGAAGGATTCCACTGAAACTGAATCGACAACAACCAACTGCCCAGCTAACTTGCGCATGCGCTCTAAAACCGGAAGAACAAGAAATCCTGTTCCCAAAAAATGGATTATGCCAGAGCCTACGTTCTCGTCGCTGGCCGAAAGTAACGCAGGCTCTGGGGACGAGATTGACAGAAGTAGTTTTAGCCTACATGTATTACTTGCAGAATTTAAGTCACTCGTTGCGTGACTCAGTAGAGCATACATACGTAATTAGCTTCAACACTCACACTCCTAGCTGACAGCTGCATGGCGAAGCACATTTCGATTACCTTGCAAGAAACGATTTCACAAACTCAATAAAATTACGATCGAGTTCTTACTAAGCCCACAGACATCTGTTAGAAATACACTTTCAGACAGAATTGCAAGGCCAAAAAGTATTCTCTAGGATATTTGCATATTTACTAAGCAGTAATGAACGACTCGACTGGCTCGAGCAAGGGAGCACGGCAAAATCCTTTTTGAATGCTGCTGGTGATTTGATTTATCGTTACGTACGTCTGCCATCTTGAATTTCGTTGATAAGCTGCTGACCACAACTTCTGTATACTCAAAAATTGGAACGATACAGAGAAGATTAGCATGCGCTACGACGACCAAAAAGAATAACCGTCTGTAATCTTAGACTTGGGCCTTCCACAGGAAGCCCAAGTAATAAGAAATCTGCTCAATCAAATTCAAACAAGACGCTCAATGAGCGTTCACTCGGGCATTGTGAAAAGGAAAATGTCAGTTCGAGGAAGTACTTGAAAATGAATGCCAGTTGGTTGAAGAACAAGGACAATGTCAGCTGCGCGAGGAGAGACCTGACAATGACTGACAGTTGCGTGACGAGGGAGACTATGTATATACATGTATGTGTCGAGTTCATTTGATTTGCCTTTGAGTTCATTTGATTACCTTTTGACTTTGAGTTCAATTGATTTGATTTTGATGAGTTTGTGTAAAGGCCCCCTCTCTAGCTTCAGATCCCGAAACGTCGAGTTTGGAATCGAGTTCGGGTTCGAGTTACGGTTCGAACGTCGAATAAAACAAGGACATCTTCTTCAATACAATATAATTTCTCTGACGTCATGACAATCAGTGACAGTTGAGTGACGAGGGAGACTATTAGTCCGGTGAGTACGAACATGATACGTCTTGAGGTTGCATAGGTCAGATGGTTCCGATAACGGCCTCGCGTTTGTTTAAAAAAAAAAATATTTTAAGCGAGCTTCTAGTCCTTTTACCACTTCTAGTCATTGAACGATGAACTAGAATCCTGACCTTTTAATAGCTTGAAGATCTACAGCTGCTTTCAAAACTAAGATTCATAATCTACTTGAGTCCTGTGTCTCCTTTATCTTTTCAAATCTGCGGAGTAATCTTGAAACTCCGGATACGATTAAATACGTCGCATACTCGTCATTTTGAAGCCGAACAAAACTACTACTACTACTACTACTACTACCGAAATCCGCATTTTCTAACTCGGGCGGCCTGCGGCCTGGGCCCGAGTAACAAGAAAGTCAACACGGAAAACCCGTTCAGCTAAAACCTATCCAATTTATATAACGATTACAAACCGTTCAACTAATTAAGTTCGCTATTCTACGTGAAATCCGGCTCTTCATATAACACCGTAAGGGATTTACTGATTTCTTTGAAATGGAGCTGCAAAGTTTGAAAAGAGTCGAAAAAACTTGAGTCGGATTGACTCAACTCGATCAACATGGAAACCAAAAACTACAACTACAAGCCTGCGACATTTGTACTTCTATTTCTTCGTTTATTGCTTTGAATAATTAGGGAGTATTCGCAGGAAAAGATGGAATCGATTGATGTTGATTGAAAGTACTGAATTCGACGAAAAGAGAGGATACGTCGGCCTCGCTTTACAAAGAAATGTGCTTTTGCTTTTGCCAAAAGCTTGATTCACGATGAACATAGAACCGTTGCTTCAAAAACCTTCAAAAACACGTTCAAAGACGAAATATCGTCCAAAACATTCCTTCAAACACATTGCATCTCTTTGGATCTATTTGGTGGCTCGTATTTATTACTATCTCGAGTGTTTTAGGAGTTAAAGAAATAAAACAACAACAGAAAACAACAACCTGAGAGTGAAACTGAGTCAACAAATACGCGGGATTCAAACAAGATTTGTGAAGGTAAAGCGTGCATAGACTATGGTTCTTTTTTTTCCGCCAACGACTGCAAAGTGTGTGAGGATTATTTTTCTTAGACTTAGGGCGCGCGAATTCACACTGGGGTTCTAGATCGATCTGAGATCGATCTGAGATCGATCTAGAAAAAAAAATTGCGTTCACACTTGGATCGATCTCAGATCGATCTCAGATCGATCTCAGATCGATCTGAGTCCACTTTGGATTTGCGTTCACACTGGATACTTGAAAAGTTGTTATTTTTGGGAGAATAGGTAAGACGTTGGACTACGACGCAGAAGTCTCGGGTTCGAATCCCAGTCAAATGTAGTATCAATAATTCTTTTTTTTTTCTTTCTTTCTTCTGTTTCTCTGAGTTAGATTTGCTCTATGGTGAAAATTTTCAATGTTAGTAGAATGATTTCGTATTAAACTCGTTTTTATATCGTCATGATTCTGCTTATATGTAAATTAGTTGTGAACATTCATGAGCAGTACGCTCGAGTGATGCACGTGATTATTCGTGATGTTGTACCACAACATTGCGGGATCATTGGAATCATGCCTTTTCTGCTTGTAAACGTGGCGTATATTGCTTTTGAAAATGACCAGGCTTAGATGGCGCTGTCTAGTGTAGTCTACATAGCTTTGGTTTGTGTAGGCCGTTTACTGTGACTTCAACAGAAAAATCGTGTGACTTGTCTTGCGAAAAGGTGCTTGAAATTAAGCGCTCGCCCAAAATGTCGCAAGTCCTGCACGTGGCCTGTTGGGTGAACGCTCAAAATAAGGCCATACCGCCCCCTCCCCCAGCTTATAAGCCTTCCCGGTTATAGGCCCATATACTTTCAAACAACAACAATTGCCGTTTATAAGCCCACCCATAAACCATTACGAACTTGTATAAGCACAGGGCTTATAAGTTGCAGTTTACGCGGTGATATATTGACAAACTGATGAGTCTCCGCAGGAAATACAAATAATAATTATTTGGATTGTTTCAAGTTTGCTCAAAAAGCGCCATTATATCTTGTTTCAGTTGTTGCGCTTTTTGAACATCCAACCTAACGGCCGTCTACACGGTTCCGGACGACGAATTTGTAACCGTTCAAAAAGTTGTACGTTTAGGCGTTCCGTTCACACGGAACTGTGCTATACGCGGCTTTTCCATCACCGTACGAGCCGTGATATAATAAATGACCATCTATTTTCGCATTTCTTTAAAAATGTAAATTGTGACTGACTAGCCCTACGGGGAATATTAAATAAAACATATGTATGTAAATGTTACTATAAAATATAACTGACATTTCTAATTATATAAACATAGCCCACTTCTAGCTCGCTTGCGTTCACACTTGGATCGATCTGAGATCGATCTGAGATCGATCTAGAAAAAAAAAATTGCGTTCACACTTGGATCGATCTGAGATCGATCTGAGATCGATCACAGATCGATCTGAGGGAGCGTTCACACTGGAGTTGTAGATCGATCTGAGATCGATCTAGAAAAAAACATTGCGTTCACACTTAGCTCGCATTTGACCTAGATCGATCTCAGATCGATCTCAGATCGATCTAGAACCCCAGTGTGAACGCGCCCTTAATGATGTTTACATTCAATCCTTGAACTGCCTCTCAGTTGTTTGACTGATTTTGATTCATTGAAAATTTGTCGCTTGATTGTAGTCGACTAATTAAACTCACGACCAGCCGGCGATGTAACTACATCTATTGACAGAAAGCTATATGTTCAGAAGTCATGCAAACAATCGAGCCAGTCGAGTTCAGTTTTCAGTAACTCACGATGGATGTTTATTTTATTCCACGTTTGAAAAATTCAGTACGATTACAGTTGTGTGATCCTTGTGTGAGTCATACATCTATTACGCGACCTAATTTTAGAACCGCCGCGTAGCGCTATTTAAAACAGAATTTCCACGCTCAAAACAGGTCAGTAAACGGCAAAAATACAATCGAAATCAAAACGTCCTTAGATTTTAGGGATCTATTACAGAAGACGCTCAGTGACAAGGGAGACTATTTGTGTCGGTGACTCATAGATAAAGATCTCCGACTCTTCAAGGTACACTGTGGTACGTCTTTAAACGTATTTGAGGTCACTTGAGGTCACATCTTAAATCTAACAGAAGCAGCTTTTGAGTTTTAATCGATAATTCCTTTCTGATTTCGAGATAAATCGAACAAGATCTTTCAATGTATAGGCAGAGACAGCAGATTGGTCGAGCTTTGTCACATCATACCGTAGTCTGAATCAATTGGATGTTTAAAAGATACGAAGTTCGACTTTCCTCTGCGATAACGAAGAAACCAAAGACGTTATCAGAACCGTCTGACCATGAATATGAACCTCAACTGGACGTTCCAAGTACGTGCTACGGAAGTACGATTCGGAGATTTTTATCTATGCTCACCGACACATATATACATAGTCTCCCTCGTCACGCAACTGTCAGTCATTGTCAGGTCTCTCCTCACGCAACTGACATTGTCCTTGTCATAAGCCCGAGTGTACGCTCATTGAGCGTCTTGTTTTTATTATTATTATCAAATAGGCTGATGGATAGTAATAATATGATGGTCCCGTGATTATAATTTGCTGAGAAGGCTTATTTTTAATAGGATCGGCGCGACTTAAGTTCGACGTTTACATTAGGCCTAAGATATCTATATTTAGTTCAAATAGGCTACATTTCAGTTAGAAGCCCGACTTCACGCTAGAAAAGCGTCTAGTTTATTTTAATTTATTGATAGTAATTATGTACTAGTTACCGTAGCAATCCCCAGTGTTTTTAACAGTGTACATTAGTTGACCATCCAGTAGAGTTTCTCTGTCGTGTTATACAAAACTCTTTTTGTGTGGTAAAGTGAAGATGACACTCGTTCTTCAAGTATGGCTCCACTGCCAGGCCCACTATACCAGCTATGAACGCACCAACAGCATTACCAACAGTTAACAGTCCAAAACCAAACTCACGCTCGTCGGGCATCAACACTGCATTGACGGCATGCGGGGAGTGCAAGACAATGAGACCAGAAGTGAGACCAACGGTGGAACAGAGAAGAACAACTAACCATATTCCAGGAAGGAAATGATACCACGACTCACACAGGAACAAGATCAGGTGGACCAAGTTGATCAACGCAAATATCCACGTGTGACGACATTTGAGGAACGCAGACACATCAAAGCAACAGGAAAAAAAGAACAGATACGATCGTCCAATGAACTTGCCCATCCTGTACGATAACGAGTAGTACTGGTAATGATCACGTGGCAACAGGCCACTCTTAGGGAACGATATGGTCGTCACTATTGACGAGTTGATCATATATTCGGCGAAAAAACTCAACAACAGCGGGACAATAAACGGCACAAGCTTCCACGAGACATTCATCTTTTCGTTGCAACCAAGGCCTTTGGGTTTCTTTTTTGGCATTAATTCTTCTCGGCTGAAATGTTGGATTTCTTCCTCGTCGATGTCGTCAGGATCGGAGTCTTCGATCTTTTCATAGTTTAGTGCCGTCTCTTGAGCTGAACGGGGACCTTCTAAGACCGGTTCTTTATCTAGGATAGCGTAGAAGATCAAGTACAATATGGACCACGGTGCGGTAATCAGGATAGCGGTCCTAGGGGACACGCATGTCCATGTTGTCACACCTAGAAAACGATAGTCATAAAAATGTCAATTTCCGCAGGAAAATTGATATTTATGAGTAATAATTACCTAAAATCTAAAATTAATAATGCTAATTTACCGTGAAACAATATGCACCAGAACAATAGGGATTGTAGAATCCCCGGATGTGAGCATGACATGCCAGGTGGCCTGGCCTGCTGAACTCTCGGGCTGTAAGGAGTCGCAGGGAGGTGAAATGTACCAATTTAAATAAGGACGTGAGCGGGTAAAATTCTTTAGATTTTAGGTAAGTATTACTCATAAATATCAATTTTCCTGCGGAAAATGACATATCTATTTCGTAAACTTAGCCTAAAATCTAAAATGAATACTGAATATCGATATCATGTCAGGAGGTGTGCATGCACCCAGACTGAGTACCTTCTTTGACGTCTGCACCAGAAGAACTATGGTGATCATGGTCCTTGGGAAGAGGACATGCCAAGATAGGTCAGTAACTGTGGTAGGAACTTGATGCAAAGCTCGATAAGGGATTTGCGACAAAACCACAACCACTTTGTGGAACATCCCTTGGGCCATGCAGAAGCTGCGACAACCAAGCCTGACCAAGGTTTCACCAAAAACAGGACAATAGAACTGACTTGTCCTTGACATTGCACCAATTCCTAGTGGTGCAAGCAGGAACAAGGCCTGGAAGATTATCTCCTCCAGGGCTTGAACAAAACAAAATCCTATATGGATAACGTGGATACAAATAATAACTATGTACAACCCCAGGGACTTCTGAGGGAAACAATATGTACAATTCCAAGAACAGAGACTCAGCGACTAACCTGAGTCGTCTGTGCCACTGATAGGGGCCCAAGTCTGCGAATCTGTTCAGAGAAGCCCGCCATGTCACGGAGGCAGAAAGTAGTGAATGTGCTTTCACTATTCCAATAGGCTGCCTTCAATATCTCTGCAACTGGAGCATTGTTAAAGACTGCCCAAGATGTCGCCACAGCTCTTCTGGCAGATGCCAATGCCACCAAGAACACTGTCTTCCAGGTAAAGTATTTCAAGGCACATGACTCGAAGGGCTCCAATGGTTCCTGGAGGAAAGCCTGGAGAACAAGAGCCAGGTTCCACTGAGGAATAATCTTGGGTGAACGAGGACGCTCAATATCAAATGCTCGAAGTAGTGAAGACAAAATGGGGTCGGTGCTGGGATTCCAACCACACCGAAACCTGAACACAGTACTGATGGTTGACCTATAACCCTTAAGGGGGGTAGTATATAGGTGCCAATTTGCGTGAAGTGAAGAGAAACTCAAAGAACTCTGCTAACTGTTGAACAGAGGCTTCGAGAGGATCAATCTGTTGTGAATCACACCAATTCTGATACACTCGCCATTTGCAATCATAGATGCCGGCGGAAGATTCTCTAACTGTTCGTGAGAGACGAGTGGCAACTGCTTCTGAAAAGTCCTGTTGTCGCAGGCCATGCTTGGTAAGCTCCAAGCGAACAGACGCAGACACCCTGGGTGGCTGTGGAATGCTCCTGTTAGGGGTTGTCTCAGCGTTCTGGCCAGTGGTGGAATTGCCCTTGGATGATCCACCAATAACTCAAAAGGAGTTGGCAACCAAGGCTGGTAGTGCTGGAGCGGAGCTACAAGCAGCATTCGACACTCTTGTGTCGACCCCTACCCTAAATAATAACTATAAATGCAAAACAAAATAATATACAATAATATTATATATATATATGATATATATATGATATATATGAAGATGGGCCTGAAGCGATTCCTTATGTTGTTTTATGACCTTGGCATCTTCTGATCCTCTAATTTTGTCATTGGCGTCCTTTAGCCAATGAGAGACTGAGTGCGAATGAGGCAGGGATCTGGTTGCCCGTGCCTCATCCTCCGTAGAGAGGAGCTGCTCACCAGTAGTCCTCAGTGTCTCGAAATGCTAAAGCCGCATCTACACGAACAATTAAGTTTTCCTTGACAACTTTTCCTTGACAAGTTTTCCTTGACAAGTTTTCCTTGACAAGGTTTTGTCATCTATACGAGCAAGTCGTCCTTGTCAATGAAAACTTGTCAAGGAAAATTGGCTATAGATAGCCCCAGGCATGTAACCAACAAAGGACCTCACCACAGCATAACTAAAGGCACATTCCAGCAAACTCACGGCCAAAACATTCTTGAGCTAGTGCGAGCTGGTCACACCTATGAAAACTCAAGACTCACAAACACAGCATAACTAAAGGCACATTCCAATAAACTCAAGGCCAAAACATTCTTGAATACGAGCTGGTCACACCAAAACACGAAATTAGTCCGTGGCGTTCACATAGGCAATTCAGTCCAGCTCGCCAGACAATTAACACTAGCTGGCACCTGAACCAGTCCAGTATCTGTGCCTGGCTGTGCCTGGCCCGAGATCGAGAGGCCCAAACTAAATAAATTTGGCTGAACACCGAGTTCAGCTATACGCCAAACACACGGCACTAACGGCATCTGAACCCAGTCCAGTATCTGTGCCTGGCCCGAGAGGTCCAAACTAAATAAATTTGGCTGAACACCGACTGCCAGTTATACGCCAAACACACAGTCCAGTATCTGTGCCTGGCCCGAAAGGCCCAACTTAAATAAATTTCCAAGCACATGGTTGATGTTGGACGACCGGGAGGAGTGCATGAGCGAACAGTCGATGAAATCGAAAATGACACGAAGATCCAACTACAAAGCTTTCTGCAAACCTGACACGAAAATAGAACAATGTTAACCATTAAAAAAAACGTTATTATTATTATTATTAAATTTCGCCCGAGCGCTCCAAAACAAGATATACTACCGTAAAGCCAGAAGGCAAGCACATGGTTCAAGTGAACGTTTCGCGGAAGGTTGAAGGCTCGATGGTCTTCATCACGCGGTTTGGGCAACTATACAAACATATGAATCTCCTCTAATAATCTTACATATCATTAAATCATCTCCCGTGGGACTATAGGGGCGGTTTGAATAAGTGCAAGATTCCTTGTTCTGGACCGACCCCCAGCATAGTAGCACGATTATATATAATAGTTTATGATTGGCTATCGCTATGATAAAAACGAACAAAACTACACAGTGAGTATCACCGCAGTATATTTTCAATTTTCATTTGAGTTCTTAATTTACCCCTTATAATTTACTCCTTAATTTACCCAAGTATACTTGTTCATACAGAGTTATACAGGACCATAATTCATATGAACTCGAACTACATGCACATCCGAGTCAGTTTACGTACAAAAATAGTTCCTGATTCTCATTATGCCGTTTAGATATATTTCCCCAGCTACCATGCTTACTGGTTATCATATACTTGTACGTATAGTATTCTAAGTACGTCTATATTCTAAGTACGTCTATATTCTAAGTACGTCTATATTCTAAGTATACGTCTATATTCTAAGTACGTCTATAGTCTCTATAGTGCAAACATTCTTTGAGAATTTTGAAATTATATTCATCTAAGTAGAAACACGACTGAACATCCTGCAGTTTTTGTCAAAAATAATATCTGCGTGCGTTATACATATACTGAGTTCGTCTGCTTGCATCATTGCTCAACTTAAATGACTATTTACAGATACTATAGATTATGTCGTACGTTTCCCCTTTTATATTGTACTGATACTATATACCTATATTTATTGGTAATTATATCACCATCATTATATAGTGTCGATCATCATTATTATTATTATTATTATCATCATCCATCATCACCATCATTAATTAAATAGTGTTATTATTATCATCATCATCACCATCATCATCCATCATCACCATCATCATTATTGTCATCATCATCATCATTCATCATATCTCGTTCGAACACCGAACGTGACTCCAAGCTTGAGGTCGAATGAATGCATGTTACTAACGAAAGACCGGGCTCAGTTTCCCAAATTCGTCTCCCCTTCCATTTCCCCCTCCTACCCCCTCTCCTTCCTTTCCCCTCCCCCCCCCCCCCCCCCCCCCTCCCCCCTCCTACCTCCACCCCCCCCCCCTCCCACAGGCCCTATGTTTCCGAGGATGTTTACATCTACATCTAATTGCAAAAACGTTGTCTTAGAAAATTGAAAAAAGAAAAAAAAAGCCGAATATATGAATTAGAGTACAAACGGCACAAAAAGCTAGAAATAGTATTAAATCTAAATAGTATTAGATCCTTTTGTTTTCTATTGTTCCATCACTCTATTTAGTACTATTCAGTTAGTACTGTTTCACGCTTTTATTGTTTGTGCTCTAATTCAGTAATTGACTCTTCTGATCAGGTGTACTGATTTTTCAGATCAGCAAACTGGTTTCTTTCTGGTGCAAACAGCCTATATGATCTGAAAGAGTTTGTCTGAAAGAACATTTCTGGAAAGTTTAAAATCTCAAAAAGTTATCGGGGATGACATTTATAGACTTTAGTATGGGATTTTGCCGTCATGCGTTATATTAGAAGCCTCGTTTTGATGTTTTTCAGAATTTAAATCGTTCATAACTTCGCAGAGATACAATGTATATAACTATATTCTTTTAGAGGAAAGGGTTAAATCTTGTAATTAATCATTTTGAAAAAACGGCTAACATTAAAACGAGGCTTCTTCCCAAACTCTTTCAGACTCATATAGGCTGCCGGTTTGCACCAGAAATAAACCAGTTTGCTGATCTGAAAAATCAGTACACCTGATAAGAGTCAATTATAGCTTAACCATCATAGCTTGCAGTATTGTTCATCCAAGAACTAATAAGAAAAAAAAACACCATGTAGGCAAACTATTATATAACTATACACGTACATTGTTGGAACGAGTCTCTGTACTTGTCATACTTACGAAGAAGCCACTGCAATGTTCTAGTCACTTATTGTAATATTAATTTTTAGTAATGTACTAGCTACCGTAGCAATCCCCAGTGTTTTTAACAGTGTACATTAGTTGACCATCCAGTAGAGTTTCTCTGTCGTGTTATACAAAACTCTTCTTGTTTGGGAAAGTGAAGTTCACACTCGTTCTTCAAGTATGGCTCCACTGCCAGGCCCACTATACCAGCTATGAACGCACCAACAGCATTACCAACAGTTAACAGTCCAAAACCAAACTCACGCTCGTCGGGCATCAACACTGCATTGACGGCATGCGGGGAGTGCAAGACAATGAGACCAGAAGTGAGACCAACGGTGGAACAGAGAAGAACAACTAACCATATTCCAGGAAGGAAATGATACCACGACTCACAGAGGAACAAGATCAGGTGGACCAAGTTGATCAACGCAAATATCCACGTGTGACGACATTTGAGGAACGCAGACACATCAAAGCAGCAGGAAAAAAAGAACAGATACGATCGTCCAATGAACTTGCCCATCCTGTACGATAACGAGTAGTACTGGTAATGATCACGTGGCAACAGGCCACTCTTAGGGAACGATATGGTCGTCACTATTGACGAGTTGATCATATATTCGGCGAAAAAAACTCAACAACAGCGGGACAATAAACGGCACAAGCTTCCACGAGACATTCATCTTTTCGTTGCAACCAAGGCCTTTGGGTTTCTTTTTTGGCATTAAATCTTCTCGGCTGAAATGTTGGATTTCTTCCTCGTCGATGTCGTCAGGATCGGAGTCTTCGATCTTTTCATAGTTTAGTGCCGCCTCTTGAGCTGAACGGGGACCTTCTAAGACCGGTTCTTTATCTAGGATAGCGTAGAAGATCAAGTACAATATGGACCACGGTGCGGTAATCAGGATAGCGGTCCTAGGGGACACGCATGTCCATGTTGTCACACCTAGAAAACGATAGTCATAAAAATGTCAATTTCCGCAGGAAAATTGATATTTATGAGTAATAATTACCTAAAATCTAAAATTAATAATGCTAATTTACCGTGAAACAATATGCACCAGAACAATAGGGATTGTAGAATCCCCGGATGTGAGCATGACATGCCAGGTGGCCTGGCCTGCTGAACTCTCGGGCTGTAAGGAGTCGCAGGGAGGTGAAATGTACCAATTTAAATAAGGACGTGAGCGGGTAAAATTCTTTAGATTTTAGGTAAGTATTACTCATAAATATCAATTTTCCTGCGGAAAATGACATATCTATTTCGTAAACTTAGCCTAAAATCTAAAATGAATACTGAATATCGATATCATGTCAGGAGGTGTGCATGCACCCAGACTGAGTACCTTCTTTGACGTCTGCACCAGAAGAACTATGGTGATCATGGTCCTTGGGAAGAGGACATGCCAAGATAGGTCAGTAACTGTGGTAGGAACTTGATGCAAAGCTCGATAAGGGATTTGCGACAAAACCACAACCACTTTGTGGAACATCCCTTGGGCCATGCAGAAGCTGCGACAACCAAGCCTGACCAAGGTTTCACCAAAACAGGACAATAGAACTGACTTGTCCTTGACATTGCACCAATTCCTAGTGGTGCAAGCAGGAACAAGGCCTGGAAGATTATCTCCTCCAGGGCTTGAACAAAACAAAATCCTATATGGATAACGTGGATACAAATAATAACTATGTACAACCCCAGGGACTTCTGAGGGAAACAATATGTACAATTCCAAGAACAGAGACTCAGCGACTAACCTGAGTCGTCTGTGCCACTGATAGGGGCCCAAGTCTGCGAATCTGTTCAGAGAAGCCCGCCATGTCACGGAGGCAGAAAGTAGTAGTGAATGTGCTTTCACTATTCCAATAGGCTGCCTTCAATATCTCTGCAACTGGAGCATTGTTAAAGACTGCCCAAGATGTCGCCACAGCTCTTCTGGCAGATGCCAATGCCACCAAGAACACTGTCTTCCAGGTAAAGTATTTCAAGGCACATGACTCGAAGGGCTCCAATGGTTCCTGGAGGAAAGCCTGGAGAACAAGAGCCAGGTTCCACTGAGGAATAATCTTGGGTGAACGAGGACGCTCAATATCAAATGCTCGAAGTAGTGAAGACAAAATGGGGTCGGTGCTGGGATTCCAACCACACCGAAACCTGAACACAGTACTGATGGTTGACCTATAACCCTTAAGGGGGGTAGTATATAGGTGCCAATTTGCGTGAAGTGAAGAGAAACTCAAAGAACTCTGCTAACTGTTGAACAGAGGCTTCGAGAGGATCAATCTGTTGTGAATCACACCAATTCTGATACACTCGCCATTTGCAATCATAGATGCCGGCGGAAGATTCTCTAACTGTTCGTGAGAGACGAGTGGCAACTGCTTCTGAAAAGTCCTGTTGTCGCAGGCCATGCTTTGTAAGCTCCAAGCGAACAGACGCAGACACCCTGGGTGGCTGTGGAATGCTCCTGTTAGGGGTTGTCTCAGCGTTCTGGCCAGTGGTGGAATTGCCCTTGGATGATCCACCAATAACTCAAAAGGAGTTGGCAACCAAGGCTGGTAGTGCTGGAGCGGAGCTACAAGCAGCATTCGACACTCTTGTGTCGACCCCTACCCTAAATAATAACTATAAATGCAAAACAAAATAATATACAATAATATTATATATATATATGATATATATATGATATATATGAAGATGGGCCTGAAGCGATTCCTTATGTTGTTTTATGACCTTGGCATCTTCTGATCCTCTAATTTTGTCATTGGCGTCCTTTAGCCAATGAGAGACTGAGTGCGAATGAGGCAGGGATCTGGTTGCCCGTGCCTCATCCTCCGTAGAGAGGAGCTGCTCACCAGTATCAGTTTCTAAAGGTCCCAGTGTGGGCCTTGTTCTTAGGCAGGTCTTCAACGAAGACCACATCATTGTCGGCAAATCCTAGAGCCTGACTGACAGTTTGCTGGCGTGACAAATAGGGCACTGGGTCGAACCCAACATCACTCGTCGATGGCTTGAGGGAGGACTGTGTCTCACCCAAGCTAGAGTCTTGAGGAACAAACACTGACAGGTCATCAAATGACGAGTGTGCAGTCCCTAAGGGAGCACCCTGTCCTGATGAGGCTATACTGTGTCCTGATGTCTCGTCTCTCAATGCCAACACCAAGGCATGATTAGTTTTAATCTGCTGTTGCATTTCTTAAAAGACATTCGCACCACTGAGGCATCAGTCACTTCTGGCTCAACATCAACATGGGCCACTTCGTCTACATTTTCTGTCTCTGTGGACATCGTAGCGAAAGGTGAAAATAATAGTAATATCTATGGAATAGAACGAAAGTAAACTGACAGTCAAAAGTAACGAAGACACCAGATATACGTTACCGACCGCGTGCTCAAAGTCGGCATAATTATGTGTAATACCACGAACTACGAACCAATAAGCACAACAACTGAAAACAAAACAACCAAGGCCGAACAAGTCGACATAAGCAAGGTTGAGGCGCTGAAGAACCAAAACGCCGAGTACAAACACGGAGCACCAAACAAAATGGCGGTTCCACGAACTCAACACGAACTCAACACGAACTCAAACAAACGAAACACCAATAGTTTCGCTTGAAAAAGCGATAAATGTTGAAGAATCTCCTTAGGACCGATGGAACCAATCCTAGAAAAGCCCTAAGGCTTTGGTGCAGCACGGCAAACAGAAACTCACCGGTAATACACCAAACGTCAGCTTCTTAGCCATGCTCGAAGATCCAGCAGTTTTTGTCCGCGCTCCGAAGTCACCGGCCGAAACAACCCGCTGGATAAATTACCTACTAGTACGAGTTTATAGGGATGACATTGCACTCACTCGGTTCTGGGGCGTGATACGCTCTGAAGCGGATTTAGTATAGCTCGAATTTCAGACCCTAAAGAAATGTCAAAAATGAAGTAATAACTGAAGTCCAGATTGTTCATAATGATATATACGCTGAAAACTCTGTATTCCGTACTCGTGGTGCGTATTCTTTCAGTTGGCGGTACTTCTAGCTTCAAATCGTTTCTGGCCTCCCAATTCAAACAACACATTTACCAGCTCTAAGGATCGGATATCACTAGCAAAAATATCAAGCTTTTGCCATATCCTGTCGGTAGCTGTGCAAATACATATCATCCTTTTTTTTTAAACGATAATTAAACGCTTCGAGAACCATGAAGGTCCATGAACTGTTCTGGCTTTAGGAAATCGATCCCGGGGAAAAACTAGAGTACGTGATCGATCGCATCACGCAAATGCATTTCTTTAAAACATCCGTCAACATGGACGCTATCTTTGAAAATTATGGTCGAGTTTTGATTGGCCCTCTTTTTTACTCTCAAAAAGAGGGCCAATCAAAATCAAGATTCGTACTCGTAATAGCAGGTAATTTATCCAGCGGGTTGTTTCGGCCGGTGACTTCGGAGCGCGGACAAAAACCGCTGGATCCTCGAGCATGCTTCTTAGCGTGCACAATCGGGAGTTCAGCAGGCCAGGCCACCTGGCATGTCATGCTCACATCCGGGGATTCTACAATCCCTATTGTTCTGGTGCATATTGTTTCACGGTAAAGTAGCATTATTTATTTTAGGCTAAGTTTACGAAATAAATATCAGTCGAGAGCTAGGGGCCGTCGACATATTCATCTTTCCCCGCTTAACGTCCACTGGACGATTAGGTCAGACCCCCCCCCCCCCCCCCCCCCCCCTACCAGTCTCTCCGGGGAAGGGTGAATATGTCGACGGCCCCTTAGATAACCGTTTAGCGGGGAATTATACGACCTGGCTGCGAAACTAAAACTAAAACTACATTACATTAATCAAAAAAACTGTCCATTTTGAAACTGACATTATAATATGCAATAAATCTTGATTTTATTTTCTAAATCAAATTCTAATCTAAATCTTTAATCTGCAAAGGTTGCCCATCGGTCGAACAGTGGTAGACGACGGCTAGGAATAGCATGCACAGCCAGGTGAAACCGTTATAATTAATGTTTTAGTGTTTTCACTGTGACTTGAAACTGTGGTAGTGTCTTGTGGTCTTCATTTACTATACCTGTACAAATTTCCAGCGAATTTCAGCATTTTATAGTAAATAAGGACCACAAGACACTACCACAGTTTCAAGACTTTTATTACAGTATTTACAGAAAAAATGTTTTTGCGATATTCTCCACAACTGACTTGGGCTTCCTGTAATTAAAAATTGCAAAAGTCGGCTTGGCGAAAGGAAAGTCGCTAGCGCCCGCGATGCGGTCAGCTGTCATTTTAAGTCTGGTGATAGGCAGAACATCGATAAAATAACCTCGCATTGTGTGCGCGATTTTGTTCGCTTCGAGATTCTTTTGAAAATCATGAAAAGGTACAATTTTCCAAAGTAAAGCTCAACTTTATTCAAAGAAGAAGTGTTTTGAAATTGTAATTCGCCGCTTGGGCCCATTAAAAATATTCAGTTTTTTGCGCCATACACTCTAAAATAGCGCCAATGGCGCATGGCACACGTCCTTTCCTATCACAGAACACGTTTCGAACGGCGGTTTGGAAAAACCCACGAATTTGTATAAATTATCGTGTAAGCCATCAGAACACACTATCCAGAACTGGCGTAGTGTGACGTCACTGGACACGATTATCGTCGACTTCGGATAAATTTTTGACCCAGAGGAGGGTTGAGCTTCCATAATCAGTTCCGCATATCGCACCTCACTCCAAATTCCACAAAATCACCCAGCTGGATGCTTTCACCACAATCTTCTCGTAGCAATAAATACTCGTAATATTTTCCGCTATATCTTTGGCTTTGTCGTGTACATGAAAGGTTAAGTTGTTTAATTTGAAACGCAAAAAGAGCAACTCGTAAAGACAAACATGTTTGATCGACACACGGAGCGAACTTAAAGCCGCATCTACACGAACAAGTTTTCCTTGACAAGGAAAAATTGGCGATGTTTTTGTCGTCTACACGAGCAAGTCAGTCTTCCTTGTCAATGAAAATTAGCTCGTGTAGACGCGGCTTTACAGTTAGTTGAACCTATAGTGCTATAAACACGATGTATAGTCGTATTAACACATACCTGTATAGTATAGAGGAGATATCAGCGAGGATAGACCGGTACCAGCCACAAAAGCACTGATACAAATTTGTGGATAGAACGATGATAGCGAGAGCAGAACAAGCTCGCTTGCTCCCGTAGCCATGGCATTCATCCCAATTCCAACCATCTTTAGGCGAATATCATTCCCGCACGCGATGATCAGAATCCCCGCCATCATGAATACTGTGATGACTAGAATCTTTAACCAGTAAGGCACTTTCTGCATACACCAAGGGAAGAAGATTTTGACGGCCATGAGAGGAGCCACGAAGGTCACTAGAACAGCGGCTGTGGGAACATTATAACCGCTGAGAATATCCTCCGCCGCATTGAGAAGCATTTCTTGGTTAAAGAAAGTCAAAGTTCCAAACATCACAAAACAGACGACATTCAAAGAACTAGTCGACTGACGATCAGGTTTGCAGTCGTCGGGATCCTTTCGAGGAACTACTAGATTACATAAAGTCTGTTTAGATCTTTGCCACATTGTCACTAGTTGTCCTCAGCTATGCCCTTGAATTTCAAACTCATAGAATTGATCAACGACTTGTACTACTTTTTGAGAGGTTTCTTAAAAGCCATTTTCAACGAACGAGTGCCGGCCCGTGGTTTCAATTTCTGACTCTAGAACTGCCTGAATAGAGGGTCATACAGGGGTATTCTCGTGATGCGAGATTAGCTGGAAACGTGAATTCAATAACTAATTATTCCGGCTTCGTCGGTGATCAGACCCAAATTAAGGTTTCGCGTGACCGGTCAAGAATTAACTCAGTAAAATGAACAATTATTGGATATTTACCGAGCCGTGAGTCCTCGAATTGATCAACGACTTGTACTACTTTTTGAGAGGTTTCTTCCGCATCTTCCCAATCCTCATACCCAATACTTATCCAATCCCTTCTTCCGCATCTCCCCAATCCTCATACCCAATACTTATCTCCAATCCCTTCTACATCTCCCATCAATCCTCATACCCAATACTTATCTCCAATCCCTTCTACCTCCCCATACTTATCTCCAATCCTTCTTCCCCATCTTTCCAATCCTCATACCCAATACTTATCTCCAATCCCTTCTTCCCCATCTTTCCAATCCTCATACCCAATACTTATCTCCAATCCTTCTTCCCCATCTTTCAATCCTCATACCCAATACTCCCCCTTCTTCCCCATCTTTCCAATCCTCCCCCATCATCTCCAATCCTCACACCCAATACTTATCTTATCCCAATCCCTTCTTCCCCATCTTCCCAATCCTCATACCCAATACTTATCTCCAATCCCTTCTTCCCCATCTTCCCAATCCTCATACCCAATACTTATCTCCAATCCCTTCTTCCCCATCTTCCCAATCCTCATACCCAATACTTATCTCCAATCCCTTCTTCCCACATCTCCCCAATCCTCATACCCAATACTTATCTCCAATCCCTTCTTCCACATATTCCCAATCCTCATACCCAATACTTATCTCCAATCCCTTCTTCCACATATTCCCAATCCTCATACCCAATACTTATCTCCAATCCCTTCTTCCCCATCTTTCCAATCCTCATACCCAATACTTATCTCCAATCCCTTCTTTCCCCATCTTTCCAATCCTCATACCCAATACTTATCTCCAATCCCTTCTTCCCCATCTTTCCAATCCTCATACCCAATACTTATCTCCAATCCCTTCTTCCCCATCTTTCCAATCCTCACACCCATACTTATCTCCAATCCCTTCTTCCCCATCTCCCCAATCCTCACACCAATACTTATCTCCAATCCCTTCTTCCTTCCCCATCTTCCCAATCCTCATACCCAATACTTATCTCCAATCCCTTCTTCCCCATCTTCCCAATCCTCATACCCAATACTTATCTCCAATCCCTTCTTCCCCATCTTTCCAATCCTCATACCCAATACTTATCTCCAATCCCTTCTTCCCCATCTTTTAATTTGATGGCCACCCACTGCTCAAAATCCTTCTTCCAAGATTTCACTTCAAGATTTTAAGTTTACCACCTGGCCCGCGGTCATTCATTGTAATGCTGATATACTTTTGACCACCATTGGTTCCTCCCTTCATATCTATCTGATCATCCGGTCATTACCGGCTGGCTTCTTTGTCATCTTTCCGTTTTCGTCTACTTTTCATCTTCTCTTACTTCCCTTTCCTCATTTCACATCGATCAGACACATTTTGATACATTACTCTATGGAAGTACCCGTATGTTCTGTAACGCGCCAACCAGCTCAGTCCTCAGTGTCTCGAAATGCTAAAGCCGCATCTACACGAACAATTAAGTTTTCCTTGACAACTTTTCCTTGACAAGTTTTCCTTGACAAGTTTTCCTTGACAAGGTTTTGTCATCTATACGAGCAAGTCGTCCTTGTCAATGAAAACTTGTCAAGGAAAATTGGCTATAGATAGCCCCAGGCATGTAACCAACAAAGGACCTCACCACAGCATAACTAAAGGCACATTCCAGCAAACTCACGGCCAAAACATTCTTGAGCTAGTGCGAGCTGGTCACACCTATGAAAACTCAAGACTCACAAACACAGCATAACTAAAGGCACATTCCAATAAACTCAAGGCCAAAACATTCTTGAATACGAGCTGGTCACACCAAAACACGAAATTAGTCCGTGGCGTTCACATAGGCAATTCAGTCCAGCTCGCCAGACAATTAACACTAGCTGGCACCTGAACCCAGTCCAGTATCTGTGCCTGGCTGTGCCTGGCCCGAGATCGAGAGGCCCAAACTAAATAAATTTGGCTGAACACCGAGTTCAGCTATACGCCAAACACACGGCACTAACGGCATCTGAACCCAGTCCAGTATCTGTGCCTGGCCCGAGAGGTCCAAACTAAATAAATTTGGCTGAACACCGACTGCCAGTTATACGCCAAACACACAGTCCAGTATCTGTGCCTGGCCCGAAAGGCCCAACTTAAATAAATTTCCAAGCACATGGTTGATGTTGGACGACCGGGAGGAGTGCATGAGCGAACAGTCGATGAAATCGAAAATGACACGAAGATCCAACTACAAAGCTTTCTGCAAACCTGACACGAAAATAGAACAATGTTAACCATTAAAAAAAACGTTATTATTATTATTATTAAATTTCGCCCGAGCGCTCCAAAACAAGATATACTACCGTAAAGCCAGAAGGCAAGCACATGGTTCAAGTGAACGTTTCGCGGAAGGTTGAAGGCTCGATGGTCTTCATCACGCGGTTTGGGCAACTATACAA
>JAUJYZ010000890.1:0-20941 GCA_033675265.1 Actinostola sp. cb2023 | reverse complement strand
AGCTGTGCAAAGATCGACTCCATGTTTTTCCTGAATCTCTTCTTCTCGCTAATATTTTTCGATCTAATTTTTGTATCCCTATCCTCGCTATTCACGCGCAGTAATCATGAAGCATTCTGGAACTACTACGGGAAAGGTCCATAGTGATTACGTTTTTATCCAAATTCAGATTTGCAGATTCGTGAGAGTATGCTAGTTTGTTTTCTAGTAACACCTCGATAGAGCATCCTGCCTCGTTTTCGTTGTTCTCAGAGGAGATTTTATCAAACAACGACGTAACGTGAAGACGAACGGCGCGGCAGCGCTGACGAATAAACTGTGAAAACGACGTTGGCGTCCTCAACGTCCTGAAGAGCCGTGAAAACAAAACTGACATTAATGGCGTCGTGCACTTGACATCGCGGGGCGACGTTGTCACGGTATTACACGCAATGCCAAATGTGATATCTTCTGTTATCTAACGTCGCATTCTGACTTCGCGTCGTGTTTTTGCTAAATCTCTCTATTCGTTACGGTAGTACGAGTAAACGGGACAAAGCGCCAAACGAAAGGGCCGAAATGCTTACTTATGTTTGAGAACGTCCTAGCTCCTAGTATTCCTCGTCTGAACAAACATATATATATAATATAATATAATAATAATAATAATAATATAATAATAATATATAATAATCTAATATATAATGAATAATAATGAATAAGTAATAATAATAATAATATAATATATATATAATAATAATATATAATAATAATATAACATATGTCATAGCAGCACTATACTCATCGTGGCAGGTGGCAATTTTTTGCAAAAGTTTTACACATCATTTCATATGTGGGGCCTTCCTCATGGTTATTTCTGCCACGCAATTTCGAATGCTGGCAGCATTTTGCAAAGCCCGAATCGCAAAGTTTGTACGCTTTTTAGTTCGGACAAGTAGATCGCGACGTTAGGATTCACGACGCCATTAATGTCACTTGTTGTTGCTACGTCACTCTTCATACGCTTGAGGAGCGCCAACGTCGTTTTCCGGGAACCACAGTTTATTCGTCAGCACGCGCGCCGTTCTCGTTTCCACGTTTGCGCCGTGTTTGCAAAATCTCTCTTGAAAAGAATTGAAAACGAGGCAGCGTGCTCTAATCGAGTTTAGTAAAACATACTAGCTACTATCATTATCTGGCATCTGATGGTAACTTCTCACTAATCTATTGAGTGATAGATAGTTAGTAGCGAAAAGCCGGCGTTTTGAACAAAAACAAAGCAGAAATCAATAATATAGCGTATACTAGTTGTATTGACTACTAACCAATTACGACTACTATTTCTCGTTTGTCTATGAGTTGAAATAGTTAATTCGACGCTAAACGCGCACTCGTTGACTATTATAATTAGGGACCTAAACTCAGAAAATTCTAGACGCGACGTGAGACAACGCGCGCGCCAACTGACGACTATGTTCAACAACGATGTTGCGTCCCGGACGGCTAATCTACGACGTCAAACAGGTAAAATGCCGTCCGTAATGGCCGTCACGGACCGTCAACCGGTCGTTTTGCACTTAGGTTCGTCAGTGCTCGTGCCGTCGTTTCTCGTTCGCATCGTCGATTTTCCTGATGCTTGTCCCTAATGACTCATAGAGACTCGAACTCGTAGTCGAATTGTTGTCCAGTATAAGACACGACGGGAATTGGAAGAAGACGAGAGAGAGTGCTATTGAAAGCACGAGGCGTAGCCAGCTTCCTCGAGTCTTCTTTCATTCCAAGTGCTTCTATAAATAAATCTAGATAGAGCACAGCTTCCGAGTTTTTCATTTCTTTTATAAATCAATTATATAATTTTAAAGCAAGTGTAAAGGTCAATTTTAGTTTCGTTGCAAAATAGTTGATATCTGCGCGCGCGTGCACTGTGCTCTCCATAGACCGCGGATACGCAGTGCTTTGGGCCAATCAATAAGCGCGGGAGTGATATCATATATTAGATATTATTTTCTAAATCTGGTTAAAGAAAACGTTAGACTTGCCAAATGTTTAGTGCCTTGTGAATCTACAAGATGTAATCTTGCCAATCTTATCTAAGCTTGTTTTTGCATTGCCAATATAAACCCTCAAGGCTGCTATTTTGAATAATGGACCAAGTACGTTTCGTCGAAGGGGTCTGTTTCCTCGCGAAAGCTTCCCGATAGCTTTAGGAACCCGATATGATTTTGTACTTGGATTTGCGGCTCGAAAAGCTATCGTAGCGTTTATCGAGAGAACGCACCCCAGACATATGATCGACTCGCCTGATCAGCCAAGCATAGTGGACATTTAATAGCCCTTGCTGCAAGGACCAAGATGGAAATGTTCACAAGCGCACGTGACATCGAAGTACTTCTAATTCGATTGGGATATAATTATTAACTAGCTAATTTGGCTATTCCATTATTGGTTTATAACGATGGTAAACCTTTAAAACAGCTGGAATGCACCCAGCATCCTAGTTCGGCATGTCAGAGTTTTTGAAATATGAGTAAAGAGACCACAATGTAAGCATTTAGAGTCTTAAGAATAAAATACCAAATCTTGTATTCTGTAAATATAGTTTTAATTTTAACAGTGTAAGCATCAGAAATTTATAGTCTTAAGTGAATAGCACTGCAAAAGGAAAGAATAGAAACGTTTTTGCTACAGCCTTTATAAACCCTCTCCATTACCCGACCCTACTACCCCACTGGGGTTGAAATTTGCTTACGCACATGCAATGAAATAAATCATTACAGTCGCGAACGTTGGCGCACAAATTATAGAAGAAGCCCTTGTTTACTGCTAGGTAAACTCATCTTCAGCCTACCAATTATTGTTTACTGCACAAAATTATGTACAACTTTTGCAAAATTCGTGAACAAAGGTACAAAATTGTTTGGAGACAATATAGCACTGCACCAAACCAGAACGATGTCGATTCAAAGTGAAAGTCGTAAAATTTCATTGATTTCGCGCCTCGTGCGAAGCGTTATCAAGATAAACCCAAGCCAAATTTTTCATATGTCTTAGAGAATATATAAATATCTCTCATAGCATGCAAAATTTTAGAAAGAATAAGACGTGTGACACCATAGTGAAATCCTTCTCGCGTTATCTTCTAGCTCACCATCTTATTTCTGCGTTGGTTGTGAAAATTCCATTGTCGTCTGACAGTGACTTTCTGATTTTCCAGAGAAATGCTAGGATTACAGTTGTTTACAAATGCCAAACAGACTGCCACCTATTCTTGCATCAAGATATGTGAGATAGAATAGCCGAGCTTTCGTCCTTTTGCACTCGAACAGAAGTTTTGGGACCTACCCAAATCACTTAGGATTTTGCCCTGTTTATCAAAGCTGCCGACAGCCAAACTCGATATTATATGTGTAAATTTTTGAAATTTTCGGCCGTAATTTGAAAGCGGGCACTACACCACTGTTTGTTTTACTTTGGTAATGCTATCTACCAGCAAAGAGAACGAGATCTAAATTTTCGACCGTGACCCGCGTATTCTCGATATTACAGACATTCGCTTAAAAGAGAAGTATGTACTAGGGCCCGAAATTTACTGCAAGGGGGGTAGGTCCGATTTTTCTTTTATTCCGCACAGTGTTAGCCTATTATCTAGCTAAATTCGCTGTGCAATTATTTTTTCGAAAAATATTTTTTAATTTCGAGAATTACGTCATAACGAAGTACCGTCTGAAATCGACATAAACGAAACTACGTCAGAATTCGAGACACATTTAACGATCTCGGAATAGGAAAATAACAGTACTGCTCTTAAAAACCGTGGGCAGACCGTTCTTTCTCATCGGGGTCTCTAAATACTAGATTGCGTGAGTTTGAAGGTGAATTGCGTTATTTTCATGAGCGAATTTTTTTTTTGGCCGAGGCATACATTTTAACTCGCAAGACACGTACTACTATTCAACAAAGCTAAATTTTCACCAGGAAGATAAACCTTCAAATCTTTCTGTCCTGCGCTTTGTGACTCTCTGGATGATCCATCTTTTCATTTATGTAAACATTTCCTTGGGCAAATAATGTAGCGATTAGCTATAGCTGCCGACATTGGTGAAAATGTGTATTTACTGTGACCTTTTACAGGTCATATCTCATAGCAAGTGTATATGTAAAATACCTATTGATCTTCAAATCAACTAGTGTTTTGGCGAATGCAAATACACCAAATCCAAATCACTAGAATAGCTCTTATACCTCAATGATACGGATATGGCCTTACAAACGTCATTTTATATTGTTATCCCATGTCTTCCTTTGTCGAACTGTCTATTGTATAACTTTCGATGAATGATGTGCAAGACGACGTGCGGGGAGCAACCGGGTTTAACTGTCAAGTTATTGGACCCATTTTTAGCGACTTTCTCTGGTTAGATTCTTGTCTTGTAACATTCTTTTTCCTCTGATTATGCTGCTTGATAACAATCGATGAATACGGATAATTCTGGTTATGATTTGCAGTTGACGACTTGATGCCAGGCTGAATATTTTCAACGCTGCTTGTTTACTCACGTGACAATATGATAGCTCAGGGGGTATAGGAAGGGAGCTGGTAGTGCTGACAAGTGAAAATATGTATACGAAGCTCTTCAGTTCTCGAGGTCAATTAACTTTCTTAGTCGTATCTATCACAGTTGATCTTGTTTCATAAAACGTTTGACGATTTCTTGCCCGGAAAAAAAATACATGGCTGTCGCTGTGGTCCGGCGCTGCATACTTATTTTCGTACCTAATTTTATTTTATAAAGGTATTCATAAATGTATAAGCTTACAAATACCAATTACCCTATCCTCAGAAGGGATGACTAGGATTTTCAAATATAATGCTTTCATTGTAATAGTATTAAACGCGCACCACAAGTGTCGAGTATAACATCCTGCATACTTTTTTAAACAGATAGACCCACAGGTAGCAGCCGAAGCTCACGTAGCATTGGACGTAAATACAGTAGAATAGTATAGGCTTTCCTTGTTCTGGTTTACTTGATACAGGTAAATAAAAATCGTTTGCCTATTATCGACTCGTGATGTGTTCCTTGTAGTGTCCTTTACCTCTGTGGGAAGTTCGTATTCCATTCCGCTTTCAATTGAGAGATTACTGACGGTTTTAAGAAAAAAAAAAATTCTACCGAATAAGGCAACAATAGAGAAGAGATAGGGTTCACTCATGACATCGCCAGCGACTCACATGGTCCCACTCAAATTCTCGTAAAAAATCTCTCGAAACTAGACATCGCCAATTTTCTTTCGTAACTGTAGTCCCAATGACAGTCGGATAAATCACAACTACCGGTCCTTCTCTTCTCCTCGTGCTATCTGCATCCAAGATCAATGTTTTTGGTGACTTTCATCGGGAAAATGAGCTCTGAGGTTCAGAGTCGACAGCGGATTTTGCACTGCCGTACAACATGCACACACCGGGGAAGGACAGAGGTACATTTGACACGTTGAATACAATTTCCGTACTCCCTCCGTGAGGTTGCAAACCATTATCTGGTCAGAGATTATAACAAAATATTTTCGTTCGAAATTCGTGTTGTGATTTTCAATACCCCATTTGGAATTTGCTCCAAAGGCCGGTTCCTTGAAATCAGAAGCATAATTGTTACACAAGAATTACTGTAGATCGTATGATAGGAACGAAATTTTATATCAAGTGTCAACTTAGATTAGATTCAATGAACATACTGCACGTTCGTATTTTTGACACGAGCTTCCCGCTCCTGAGACGACACATCGGTGTTGAAATAAACTATTTGTAATGTGGTATTGTAACCTCTGTCCCTCCCCGGTTGTGTGCCTTTATTGTTCAAAATCCCGTGTCAGACTTGAAGGTACAGTATGTGTAATGTTGGCCGATGAAAGTCAGAAAACCTTGGCTCTTGGAGCAGAAGATAGCGAATGAGTAAGAGAATGGAATGGCAGGTGTGTTTCTCGGACTTGTATTGGAGCTAACACGTTTTACCGAAGAAATTTGGCGTTATGTCTAGGTTTTCGAGAGAGATTTACGCGAGGCATTTTGAGTGGGGACAATGTGGAGTTCGACTGGCGGCCATGAGTGACCTACCTTCTATATTTTTCTACTGGTAGGAAATTTTTGTTAAACCGCCGCTCGTAACTCTCTCAATTTCGAGCGGAGAATGGCCTAAGAAATTCCTACAGAGAGTAGTAAAGGACGAACACAAGCGAACAAGTACGAGTCTGCTGATAAATGCAAACAGATTTTTTATTATTTATTTCCGCCAAGAAACGAGAAAGCCTATAATTTCCTGTATTTACGCCATCTTGATACCTGAGCTTGGGTGACCGTGATAGAAACTCGAACTAAGCCTTCTATCGAGACCGATAGAAGGCGAGGAGTGAGGCCATTCTTACATTTTGTATCTGTTTTAGAATACCACAAACTACCTATCTATAAAGCATAATGTCCGCTTACGGAGGTGGCCGCTTAGCGGGAGGTGTCCGCTTACGGGATGTGTACGCTTACGGGAAGTGTGCCTGCTTACGGCGCGTCCGCCTACGGGATGGTTTTTTTTGGGGCGCTGCTTACGGAAGGTGTCACGCTGACGGGAGGTGTCCGCTTACGGGAGGTGTCCCGCTTACGGGAGGTGTCCGCCCTTACGCGGAGGTGTCCGCTTAATGGAAGTGGCCTGCTTACGGGAGGTGTCCCGCTTACGGGAGGTGCCTGCTTACGGGAGGTGCCTCTGCTTACGGGAGCTGTCCCGCTTACGGGAGGTGCCTGCTTACGGGAGGTGTCTGCTTACGGGAGAGATGTCCGCTTACTGGAGGTGTGCCGCTTACGGGCGGTGTCCCGCTTACGGGAAGGTGTCTGTTCCCGCCGCTTACGGGAAGGGTTGCCGCTTACGAGGGAGGGGGGGGGGTACCATTCGGCCCGCGGGACCCTGTATGGGGATGGGGCCCGCTTACGGGAGAGGTCACCGCTTACGGGATCTGTCCGCTTACGCGGAGGTGTTCCTCTTCCGGGAGCTCTCCGCTTGTCGGTGAGTTTATATCCGCATTAGGGAGGTGTACGCTTACGACGAGGTTGTCCTTTACGGGGTGTGTTCCGCTCCCCACCCGCCCCCCCGCTTACGGGAGGTCTTTGTCCGCTTACGGGGGCAGGCGAGGTTTCCGCTTACGGGGAGGTTCCCATAACGGGGGTATCCGATGTAAAATAAACCATTAACACCCCAAAGTCTAGTTTGATCATGTGAGCATCTGTCCCGAATGCTGGAGGGTGACATAATTTGTTTTGGACTCGCCCTAATGGAGGTATCAAGCTGTGTTTAGAGTTGTTACTCACCTGCACTTACTGGCAACAAAGTTACCCTAGCTCAGGTCGATCACTTATTGAATAATCAACACTATTTTTTTTTAATCCCATTCCCTAAACAAACATCCCGTACTGAAGCTGCCATCATGTCATTTGTCTTGAAACTGCACCTGATTCCTATCGGATACAAAACAAGCACAGTAAAGACAGTACGATTCGTAAGATGATAAAAGATTCCCCCTTTTCCAGTCCACTCTCGCTCCCCCGTCCTTGCCTGGTGATTAGCATCTTGCTTTTGTTATGACCATAAAATGGTTTTGGACGGAACCCTCTACCCCTTGTGCTGTGTACCTCGAGTCCCCACACATACCTATTCCAACGTGTAAGCCTCGTATCGACGACGGGAATCCCATTGTCATGGAATTTTAGATGGAGCTAGGCTCGGTTGATATAGAGTCTCCGACAAAGAATGAGACGCGATTTCATTTTGTGGCCACCTGAAAAGCGCTTCAGAGTAGACTTTATCTCAGAGTTCAGATCAGGAGTAGGACTTTATGCCTGGAAATATCCTTTAATGCGTGCAGGGAAAGTAAACGGCATTATTATCTGAGTTATGGTCGCTTTGTGTCCTTTGTGATCGAAACTACATGGACGGCCACCAAAAAAGAGCTTTAAACGCGACAAGGCAAGCTTCCATTTATAAACTCTCCGCGTAATGAACTGATTTGAAGATGTTTTTATTGTAAGGTGACCAAGAACACCCCAGGTAAGTTGGGACGGAAGTTATGTAATCATTTTGCAGCTCCATTTTTTCAGAGTAAAAATAAATTGTTTTAAATTATAAGTCTTCGATTTTACTGCTTTTTTGCTAGGGTATCTATCTTACTTTGTCTTCAATTTAAATATATTAATACTGTATCATCTGCTAAATTTCCCCTAGGCATTTTAAAATTTCAAGGAAGCCTTCTCAGCTCTGTCAATCATCCTTATTGCAGTATTTGCATAAGTTTCGTTTGTTTGTCTGTTCTAATCAATGAAGGTTGCGACATGTACAGCTGCAATTCAAGAACGAAGTAACGTAAACAATGGGCCTGATTGACTCTGTAACGCATTTAACGTATCAGAAGAGGAATGGGAAGGTACGCTAAAAATACGGTCAAACTTTTGACATTTTGAACATTCTCGAAAGTTATAAATAGACAGTCGAAAAGGAAAGACCATGGATTACAATAAACTTGACGTTTGTCAAGTCATATCCGTATCATTTGAGGTAAGAGCTTCATAGTGATTTGATTTGGTGTATTTTATTCGCAAAACTAGTGATTGAAGATCAGATAGGTATTTTTTCATACTACACTTGCTATGAGATGATTGACCTGTAAAGGTCAAGTAAAAGCCAATTTATATTCATATAAATTAAAGTTAATAATACAACCATTAGCTTTAATTAAATGGACGCAAAGTATTAGATTCAATGGAATGTAAAACTAATAATTGACCAGCAACAAACAGCAGGCTTTGTTCAAATAAACACTGTAATGCAATATACTATTAGGACAATACAAGGGTACAAGGGTCACTTATGGTATCACCATGTCCCCTGGCATGGTTTAATGCACCAGCCAATCATGTCACAGCATCCAGGCTGTCAGTCCATGTGTGGCAATGTTTGCTTTTGTCGATTGCAGGCATTCATCCGATCAAAACGCTTCACAGGATATACACGTATTCCCTCCCACCCTTCCCTTTTGTTCTAGTAGCATATGCACAAATAGTAATAAGGCACAGATACGTTAAGTTATAAGCAGCCAATAGCCGGTTGCATACTATGGACATCATGACTCTGACAATACTCCCAATGGTAAGGAGATGGACATGTCAACTATATTTTTAGCTTCATGCTCAATGATGTAGCAGAGCTTTATCTTAGTATGTTTTAATAAAATCACGGGTTGGGGATTAGTTGCTCCCATACTGGTCCCTTTGCCCCATAGACTTATGGTTTAAGTTATCAATGAAGGGTTTGATGTGACGTTACACCCTTATCACCCTCAGTAGTGTTTGGTATGTGATTTGACAGCCCCTCAGCGACCCATGGGATTATGCATCGGTAGGGGTAGTAATTGAGTTACAGCCCCGGCGCACCCGCGGGATATCACTGGAGAGGGATTATCCACACTCTCTTGTAATTGTCATGCACTGACCAGTATGCCACATTATTCGGGAGCATGATTCTGCTGCAGCAAATGGGACCTAATTTCCATTCCCCATTACTCCACAAAACTGTGTTGTTACTGTCTAATGGGTTGGCAGTATTAATAACACATTTTCACCAACTTTCGGCAGCTATAGCTAATCGCTACATTATTTGCCCAAGGAAATGTTTACATACGTAATGAAAAGATGTAATCATCAAACTATCCACCAAACAAATCTACCAACACTTAAATATCGCGAAAGTTCGAGGCCACCGACTCCACAAACAATTTATGCAAACGACTGAAACTAAAGTAATGACACGAATTGGAAAGAAATAATATTCAAGAATTTACACAAACACAATAGACACGTACTCTAGATCGTTCCAGTCTGAGAGATATAATTACTGCCTTGTTGTATAAGGAACTTACATCGTTTTAAACTAATTTGAAACATGCAAATTTGTACCCGCTCTGCCATAACCTATCCCGAAGTATAGACCTATCTTTTTGTAGAATGCCTAGAAGTCCCTAAAACCTCTATTTGGACATCAGAAACTGGCTAATTCGAATATAAGATCCCTTTTGCCTTCCTTTAAATAAAACTGACATAATTTTAGGAGTAAGAAAACACTAACCTGATCACCTTTATTATTTTAATGTACAAATGTTCATTTTATCACGTAATGAAACAGAACAAAAACCGTTCAATACAACGGATTCAAATCGTTATAAGACAAAACCAACAATAGCAAAGTAATGTGGCGAAATGCAAATGGAACTTAGAAAAACACAAAAAAAGTTGGTGAAAAACTGTAATGCAGCATTAAAAGTGTAACTCTGCATAAGGACCGATGTGGAACAATCTGTACCGCTCTGCTAAACTCTCTTTATACCTCTCTCTTTCACCTATCCCTTTTTTTTCAAAGTACAGATTGTAAATATAACATCTAGTTGTCCAATCTACATGTCTATATACATAATTCGATAGTCAATAATGTCATAATTAATACGAATTTAATGATGATATGTAAAGATGATATGCAAACAAATGCTCAATAAAGAATAATATGTAAAAAAAATACAACAAAGAAAAAGAAAAAAAAAAAAGAAAGAACAGTAAAATGATTCTTGGATTCCCTCAATCATCCATAGATTTCACAAGCGCCTGCCATAAAGATTTGAAGGTTTTATCGCTCTGGTGAAAATTAGCTTTGTTGAATGATAGATACTTTGGCGAGTTAAAATGTATGCCTCGCCAAAAACAATAATTCGCTCATGAAACATAACGCAATTCACCTCAAAAATAACGCAATCTAGTAATCTAGAGAGAGAGACAGAAGGTTGTATGGTTTTAAGAGCAGTACTGTTTATTTTCCTTATTCCGGAGCTCGTTAAATGTGTCCTCTCTTTCTTACGTTTTTTCGAGTCGATTTCCAAGGAGACTTCGGTTATGACGAATTTCTCGAAAAATTAAAAAATATTTTTTCTAAACTAACTGCACAGCGATTTAGATATATAAATAGGCTAAACACTGGTGCGTAATTTAAAAAAAATCGGAGATACCCCCCCTTGCCAGTAAATTTTAGTTTTATCTCATATTTGTAAATTATGAATTCTCTTAAATAATGTTTTTAAGACATTTTTTAACTGTGTATACGCATTTCTTGAAAAAAGATAACTTCTATATGTTTACAAAGTGAAAGAGCACATTTATCAATCATTCCGGCTTCAAATTTATATGTTTGTAAAAATGGCAAATTATCTGGGCCAAAGATCGCTCCAGGTTTTCTCCCTAAGATACAATAATATCTCTTTCCAAAACCTTCGCCTCCTGTAGAAGTCGACTGACCTGAAAGTTCACTTATGTTTTCATTACTGAGAAAATCACATGTTTGCAAGATGACGAGCTACGATTTGAATAATGAATAAGCTAACTTGCTAAGGAAATTTTAGCTTTTGAACTGTTGGCGCGGCCATCTTGGATGAACAACAACTTATCATCCAACATGGCGCCGCCATACATTTACACACAACCAAATATTTGAAAACTTCGTTCGCCCATAACTCGGTAAAGAAATGCTCTTCTGCGCCAAAATTTGGCTCAGAGGTGTTCTATTGATTTGCTCTACAAGTTCATAAGCTTTTTATTAATTTGGTAAAAGAAATAATATTTCCACCACGTGGTTGCAAATGATGTGAAAAGGAATGTCCATTGCATGAGTAAACGCCCAAAGGGAACCGGTTCAAAACCTGTCGACCTCTTTGATGTCACCTTTTCTCCGACTATTATCCAATAGCCAATCCATGGACCTTATTTCCTTACCTGTCTGTGTGGTCATTCTACCGTCTCTTTTTTCAAATGAAATTCATACACTCACTAATACCAGATTTGACAACTATTTGCTGCTTAGAATACCTTTCACACTAAGTTATTTATAGTTTCCAAACGTGTTGGTTTATTAACCAAGCACGCCTTATGTCACTGTGAAAACGGGCCTGACGCAAGCATATGCACACGCACAAGAAGCCTTTTTTTACTGTGAAAACGGGCCTGATGCAAGCATATGCACAAGAAGCTTATTCACTGTGAAAACGGGCCCTGAAGCAAGCATATGCACAAGCAACCAAGAAGCCGTTTTCGTCACTGTGGAAAACGGGCCTGACGCAAGCATAAAGCACACAGAGGCTTGTAAATACTGTGAAAACGGCGCCTGACACAAGACACCAGCACAGAAAGCCTTTTGTTCACTGTGAAAACGGGCCCTGAACGCAAGCATATGCCACAAGAGGCCTTGTATACTGTGTCAAACGAGCATGACGCAAGCACAAGACAAGAAGCCTTTTGTCACTGTGAAAACGGGGCCTATAACGCTAGTCTGCCGAGTATAACGCTAGTCTCAAAGAGTATAATGCTAGCCTCACAGTATTACGCAAGTCTCACAGAGTATAATGATAATTGTAGTCTCACGAGTATAATGCAAAGTCCACACAGAGTGTAATGTTATTGTATAGTCTCACAGAGTCTAACGGTAGTCTCGACGAGTATAGCCACGAGTCTACACATAGGATAATAGTATAATGCTAGGTCTCAACAGAGAATAATGCTTTCTAGTCTCTCATTCTCGCAAAGTCACCAATTTACCATTCACCACTCCTACTGTTGATGGTGCCTGCAGATATTTAGACCACTTAATGGTAGTGAGAGTAAATACTAAACATCCCATCATAGCTTGTATCTGGGACTCAGCATTGTCACATTCTTCATCAAGTCATGGAATGGTAGATTATCTAGTCAAAGATTCTTCTAATGGTTCCTTTGATATTAATAACATTGAATTAGAAAAATGAGCCTACTAAATAGTGAGAATTAGACATTGTAATGTTACTAAACTTGTGCTTTAGCCAGTCTCATCCTCCAGACTTTAATAAGTAATTTGTATAAAACACTTTCTCTTGAGAGAAAAGATGAGAAGAAAATGCTGAAAAAAAGCAAAATTTCTGTGAGCAAAGTAAAAAAATAAAAAAATAAATTTAAATAATAAATAAAATAGAAAGTATAGGGCTATAACCTCAAAATTTCCTTTTGTTAAAGATGCTATTTTATTATTTTGTATCAAGTGGCTTCAATAATGTATTTATTATTATAAAATTCTCATTCGCACAATGTGCTTTTATTTCATTTTCCATTTTTTTCTTATTTTATAATAATAATACCGGTAATATAGTTATTCTATAGCGCCTATTCCATAAATGGTCCGAGGTGCTTATACAATCTATTAAAACTTATTTTCTTCCTTTTGTTTCTTTCCTTTCACTAATCTTTCCTTACATTTTTCTATTCTATTTCACTTTCAAAGTCCATGATAGTAAGGTACTTAACTATATAATTAATATAGATACCTATAGAATATTTGACATTAAGCACTAGGAACTATGCTATATGATTATGTATTTAAAGTATTATTACCTTGTCGTTGTATGGTAGAGATTAGGTATAGCGTGTTGTTACAACATAGGCCGTCTTCTCCATTGTAATAGATTGTATCTTAATGCAGTTGATTGTGACACTAGTAGGTGACCATAAATAGTCCTCTCTAGACAGATGCTCGCTATGGACACAAGGCTCACACCTAAACAAGGGTATCGAATGGTGAATATCAGTATTATACAATTCTGTTTTACAAGCAACATAATTAGGAGGGGCGGAATGGTCCCTCTAAATAAAAGAAGGTCAGCAGTGTCTTTAACTTCAAATACAAGGATCTCAGCAGCTGCTTGCTTTCCGTGTTTTCTTTCCTCTCTGAGTACTCGGTTCCAAAATAAGTAGATTGAAGAGATAAGGAGATGGTCAATAAACTCGGTAAAATCAAACTCACCATATCTGCACCTACCTTGGACATGACGAAGTGAAAGAAAGATAGACGAGCTGCTTGCTTGCGTGCTTGCTGCTTTGCTTCAGTTTGTATATGCTCTCAGACCTGGTTTATAACTAGTATTTGTTGAATAAACAGGCGGAACAGGTTCTTGAGCATCATTAGAATCATCAGGTATTGCTCCTACACATAGACTTGATAACCATTCTGACCTGACGGACTTTCGTGAGTGACTTTGTCCGTGAACCCACAAGAAGCCTTTCGTGTCTTACGATTTTGTTCCCTGACCAGCCGTATGGGTATTGGTTAAGGACAAGCCCATCTGGTCGAGATGTTCTGTGGAAACAAAATGAAAAGTTGTACATTTACATCGGTGACCAAAACATTGTTATTTGTCACTAAACGTTTATATGTTTGTGACGGACAAACACCAACACGTGGGTGCCATAATTGGTTACCGTCCACAAACATTGTATTTCTCCAAAAAAAAGTACTATTGTTGAGACGGACAAACCACCACCTGGGCCGCCCGATTTGTGACCGTTGACAAAAAAAATTGTATTTCTTCATAAATCGTACTATTGTTGTGACGGGAACACAAACAAACATGGGTGCCATTATTGGTTTACGTTGACAAAACATTGTAATTATCACAAACGTACTATTGTTGTGACGAAAACACACCACCAACAGGGGCAATATGGGCTACCGTTGACAAAACATTTGTATTTCTCATAAATACGTACTATTGTTGTGACGGACACACACAAACATGGGTGCCATATTGGTTACCGTTGAACAAAACATTGTAATTTCTCATAAACGTCATATTGTGTGGACGAACATTTCTAACCATATGGCCACTTTTGGTACACTCGTACCTAATTATCCAAGACTTGGTGCTTCACCCTGTGTGTTTTACTTTATATGTCTACACCATTCTACACCATCTGTCCACTGTACCTAGTACCTAAGTATTCCAAGACTTTGTTGCTTCACCATGTAGTGGTTTTATACCTTTAGATGTTACACCATTCTAAACCATATGTCCATGTTAAATAGTACCTAAGTATCCAACGACTTGTGGCTACCAAAACAATTACCAGAAACAACAGTTCCAAAGCAGAGGAACCTGTATTGTTATCCCCCAGTATCAGAGACAGCCTATCTCTCTTCAAGGAAATTAAAGAGAGAGAAAGTGAAAATTAAACTGTTCGTCAATACTGGAACAAGCATAAAGATTGAAAGAGACACGAGAACAATCAGTCAGTAAGTCATGGGCATTATCAATGGAATCGCAAGAATGTGAATCGTTTAGTGATAGTGATACACTTTACTGGTAATCGGTTACTCGTTAAGCTACCGTGGAAAGTAGGACCCCTGATACCAGAGAAACTATAACATAGCGTACGACGCTTGAAGAGGTCAGGTAAGACGCATTAGAAAAGGAGTTCGGCGCTTTTTTTAGAGGAGTATAGTTTCAATAATCAGGACAACAACTTAATGCTGGACTTATGGAGAGGGTGATCGACCTAGAAAAGCCAGGTAAGGTCCATTACCTACCACATTAGCTGCAGTGGTGCGCTAGAGATTCATCAACGACCAAGCTGCGAACTAGTCTATGAGGCATCATCAAAGGAAAAGGCTACAGGTCTCGCTCAATGACTGTCTTCACGTAGGGACCGTCACTCAATCCACTTCTCTTCTGAACATCCTTTTGAGGTCTCGAGTGAGTAGGCATGGATATACGTACCAATAGTTTTGCTTAGGCAAGGGCTATAAGTACCAATAGGGTTTTGCCTTAGGCAAGGGCTTATAGTACAATAGGTTTTTGCTTGGCAAGGGATATACGTACCAATAGGTTTTGCTGAGGCAAAGGGCTATAGTACCAATAGGTTTGCTTAGGCAAGGGATATAAGTACCAATAGGTTTTGCTTAGGCAACCTGGACATACGTACCAATAGGTTTTGCTTAGGCCGAATGGATATACGTACCAATAGGTTTTTTGCTTAGGCAATGGATATACGTACGCAATAGGTTTTGCTGGGTCAAGGGATATACGTAACCAATAGTAGGTTTGCTTAGCACAAGGGAGATACGTTTACCATCGGTAGGTTTGGGTTTTGCTTAGGGCATGGTACATACGTACAGCTTGCGCAAAATCACAGTAGCATGCAAGCAAGCTTATAGATCACGGAACGTACGCTAATGTGCTTGCGCAAATCACAGTAGCATGCAAGCAAGCTTATAGATCACTGAACGTACGATTCATGTGCTGTGCGCATAATCACAATAGCATGCAAGCAAGCTTATAGATCACTGAAGTACGATAATGTGCTTGCGCATGAATCACCAGTATGCGTTCAAGCCAAAGCGTATAGATCACTGATGGCACACTAAGCACAAGACAACTTTGGTCGTTGTGAACCTAAACTTGTGCTGATGATCGCGTCCGTCCCTAACGACGAAAGAACGCCTGTGGTGCCTGCACCTATTGTTCCATTGATGCTTGACCTCGAAAGTAACAAAGAGCTACAAACCAGGTCAAAGGTGAACGTTAACTAATCTCTGTCATGGTCTCCTCAGTATCCTAGTATGGAAGCTTTCGATTCACGTGCCAATTCAAGCTAGTTCACGCCAACTACTGGAAGATTGTTATTACGCACCCCACAACTGACTAAAAATAGATCATATGTTTTTATCACAGTCGATTTAAAGTGTTGCCTCTTACTTTGTTAGTGCCCAGTTAGAGCAAAAACTACACTACGAGAAGGAAGATAGAGGAGGAAGAGCAAAGCAGAGTAGGTACAAACAAAGGGAATTAAGGCAAGACGCAGAATATTAGTTAACACAAGCTGGAGATGCCAAAGGTTTACGGCACACACACGAATGGCTACGCTTTGGCACCCAATTTGAAGCTGAGTATCCACACCGATAGATATTCCTGCAGTGGTTCAGTTATGTTCTGATATAAATTATTATCCTGACTCATGTTCATAAACTTTGTGCCATTTCGTGTTCAGTCATTTGTTTCTTGCTGACTCTGCTGTCCATGTCCTCCTTTCATTTCCAGATCTTTCCCTCCCAAAGGTAGAAATCAAATAGGTCATCAAATGTTTTCTAGAAACATCCAAATTTAGTTTATCATAATAGTGGTAAAGAAAATAGACGATAATAGACTATGTGTTACCCTTGGGTAGTAGTGATTGGGACACTGCATGCAAGGAAAAGCCATTCTGGAGGATCAAATCTCTCACACCAGAGCTTGAGGACCTCGCTGTGAATCAATATATCATAAAGTTTTTATTTCACTCTATTCACAAGTACACAATATGTAAGCCCTCATTATTAATAATTATTGCAAATAAAAAAAACTATTCTAAAGGCACGAGAGTGAACAACCACTGACAACCCAATTAAGCGCAGGCATGGACCGTCGGGCAAAATACTGTCTGCGTTTTATGGTTGGTGATGCGGTTGTTGTTCGCTCTCAATGCTCGATTTTCTTGAGAAGCCTTGTTTGCGTGTCCATGGATTGATTGTATCCTAAAAAGTGATAAGTACACAAAAGCACTAACGTTTACTTCCCATTAGCTGTGAACTGTGGTCTCGTACGGCTCCTGGTAAACGGCTCCATGTTTGGAACTTTGACGGTATTTCCAGAGAGTCTGCGATTTGAAATGCGATGACCGATTTGTATATTGATTGGATATACTGTCAGAAAATGTTATCGCGAATGGACAATCCGGGCGGAAATCATCCAACCGGCAAAGGTAACAAACTCTAATATATATTAGATTATGAGAGATTACGATGAGCGTAAAGTTGGTTTGTAATTGGGATTTCAACAGCTGTTGCTTTGTGGTGATCTTGCTGCTCCCACAAAATGGCTTCTTCAAGGATCCCTGACAGTATTTCCAAATGTGATAAAGTTGCAGTGGCGGATGAAGGTTTTCTTCTCCGTGGCTCGTCTTCTCGTTCGTGTCGTTTGTCTTTAGCATCGATCTCGGCTCGATCTAATATGGCTAGTCGTGAACGGCCACTAAGGGTGATCTGTTAGGAAAAATAAACATTGGCTCGTACACTGTTGAACTTTGGAGATCTTTGATCCAACAATGGCTTTTTCACGGTTCGGTATGTTGTTGTGTGACATGGTAATGATTGAACAGGCTTGTGATGACAGGTAGTTGTCCAAAATTTCCAACAGTTCTGCTGTGAACTACCAAAGGATGTACAATTACCTCTGTGAAGTGGCAATAAAATCGATTACATTCTGTAAGAATGCAAAGCGGTCTACTTTTGGTTGCTTTAGTTGGAGTGAAATTTTGAGTCTCCCCCTGAAAAACGAGGGGGGGTGGTTCTATCTTCCGCGCGCGAAAGGTCAGAGAAATCCCAACCAGTTCGGATTCTTGGAGGTTCACCTGTAAAATTAAGTTTTTAATTGTGGCAAAGTTTCATTGAAATCGGTCGAGCATGGAATGTGGTCGTGAAAAGGACGACTGCCTGGGTCTCTCGTGGACACACTCACGGTTAAAAACCGTGAAACCAGATAGATTAGCCGCCAAGTAGGTATATACTGGACACTAATTCCATTGTGTTTCTTTTGTTTTGCTATGACTATTTAGTCACTAACTATTTAAGATTTGTTTCACGGGTTACAGTGCCATCACTCTAATAGCAGGTGCTCAGCCTCAAAAGACTGTTCGTCATAAATCGTTGTGAGTTTCGGTGATGAAAGGTAACAAACGAACCGAATTATTATACAAAACAAGCACTTTTTGCAGTCGCACTCGGCTATCAGTTGTGTTCTTGTTCGTGGGTAAAAAAAGCGGGGTGGCGGAATGGGTCATTGCGAGTCTAAGCGAGACTTTGCGGGTTTCACTGGCGAAGTTATGATATATGACTGTGTGGGGCGCGTTCCCATGATTCAGCATGAAAAACTAGGAATCTATGTGATTAAGGACCCCCCGAAATGTGGACAATCTGTTACCACTCTGCTAAACTCTCTTTATCTCTCTCTTGCATTTGTCCACCTTTTCTCCTTTTTTTTCAAGTAAAGATTGTAAAAATAACAGGCATAGTTTCAATCTACATGAAGATACATAAATCGATAGGATATCATGTCATAATAATACTAATTTACTGATGATAGATGTCAAGATGATGTGTAACAAATTGCTCAATAAAGGAATTGATGTAAAAAAAAAAGAAGAAATAAAAAGGGAATTATGCGCGGGAATCAAATTGAGGGGAAAAAACAGTACAAAGTCATAACCGTGTCGACCAACCGGGGGGAGGCTTAAAAAGGATGCCTCAAAGGAACCGCAATTAAATATCCGTTCCACGGAAGGTCAAGGATAATGTACGACAATCCTCGAGCTCATTCCCGAAGAATCAAAGTAACTATGGCAGCCACGCAAAACCTTTTAAAGGAACTTGATTCTAAGCATATTTCTATGCTGTAGAAAAACAAAAACGTGTTTAAAGTAAAATAAGTACATGTATGACAGGCTGCATTTTCAGTCATTCAAAAATAGCTCTAATGATCTAAAAGAGCAAAAAGGCATTGTTTGCTTCGTTAAGCACAATTAGAACTGAATATGATGACAAACTATCTACTTGATTAGTTCCTAATACAAAAACTGGTACAGTTAAAAATTATTAGCAAACGTTTTACTGACATGAACCTGTATTACCAGGGTTTAAAACCACCCGACATTGCAAAAGTATACTTTATTCAATAATTTAAACGTTTCTAAAAAAGAACTAACATGGAATGCAGCGAACAAAAGGGACCATTTTCTAGAAGGGAGGTTTTATGTAGAACTTTCAAGTCAAAGACAAGACTACGAAAGAGCTCGTGGGCAACAATACAGCAGAACACCTCAACAAACTCCATTACCCTAAATTTAAGGTAATAAGAGAGCAGTAGAGCAGCATCTGGTATGATGACTGTAATAACTTGGGTTACCTGATGTACCTTTACTTATATGGCAGACCGCATGGTGGGTAGCTTTGATCTTGTCGAGGGGAATAAAAGGCGAACAAGTGGTCAGTTAGTGTGTCATTTTTATTGTCATTTCTATGACATAAGGTTAGAATATTACATATGGCTGACGAGGACGGTATCATGAGTGTTATTTGGAAACATCAAAGAGTTTGACAAAGCGAAAGAATCATACGTGGAGCGACTGGAAAAACTTATGATCGCAAATGCAGTCAAGAAGGAGCAAAAGGGTTCGCCGTTCTTCTGACGTTCAGCAGTGGACCAGAAACGTACGGGCTGTTGAGGAAACCTGGTTACCACCAGATAACCGATTCAAAAAGCAGTACAAGGAGATGGATACAACTCTGACCGAGCATCTAAATCAGCCATGGTTATAGCCGAGAGATTCAAACTGAAACAATCGTTTTTCGAGTCCGGATGGCCTCGAGCGTCGTTATGATTTCACGCTCATTGAAGAAGGTTAACGACTTCACTGCGAATTTGGCGATTCCTAAACGGAGGCGTCTACGAGATCGTTTCGTGTAGGACTGAAGATAGAAGCCCGCCAGCGGTAAATTATGGGGAGAGATTTAGAATTCACAGGGGTCGGCAAATAGCCCAGTGAATGGAGGATGGCTCGGAAAAAAAAAACCGTTGCCGCTTAAGGACACCGGATTCGTCCGGATGGTCATCGGACCGCTACATCATCGAGTTAAACGCACAACGACAAAAGACAGAAGTGTTATACGCTGTGGAGGGAACTATCATCTATCTAACACGAATATTGTAGAAAGTATAAGTGCTAATTCTGTGGTAAACGGTCATTGGGCCAAGGTTTGCAGGATAGCCCAACCCAACAACATGAGGTGGCAATGGAAAGTACTAACATAGTGAAAGTTGTGAAGTGCAAGATAGTCCCTTGGTATGTTGGCAAAAAAGTACATGGAAAAGAGGTGGCCTGATGCGGTGACAGTGGGTGACAGTATTGTTGTTGTAGCAAGGCCAGGCCAAGGAGTTAGTGATGGAGTCGGATACTGGTGTTGCAGGAACCGTATACCATAAAGAAACTTTCTTTGGAGCATTA